>OZ038481.1:63531742-63534242 GCA_964036315.1 Acanthosepion esculentum | reverse complement strand
TGGGCTGTGCAGTAGAGGCAGCACGTGGAGATAAAATGGGTAATGCAAACGTTTAAGCCAATAGGTAACTTGCGGTCGCAGGAAGCTGTCAATTAATCCAAGGACAGATGTGTTAATGGCGATCAAATCAAGACGTGAGTGTGGATGCAGCCGCGCCGAAGGTATTTAAAGGGAGCGTGACTTTTCATTGGTTGGTGTAGCCAGGACAATGGCCATGACTTAGACCAATGAATGAGCTCACGCAAAATGGAAGATGCTAGCGCATATTCACATGTGCACACGCACATGATTTGGCAAGCGCAAGGCTGGGCTGTAAACAGGGTCAAACTGCCTGCTAGATATGCAGCTTGGCTCTAACGCACGAGATGAGGAGCTTCAATGAAGCGTTTGCTCATTTGGTTTGTGTGACAACGAAAAGCCGCCAACTATTTGCTGGCATTAGCTTTGAAATGGATTGGGAGGAAGCCCTGCTGTTTTAGCGCAAAAACTCCTCGTCAGGTCTGGGATGCGGCCTGGGCTAGGGGAAAAGGTTTAAAGAATTGGAAATTGGACTGCTGAGGGCAGAACCATTTTCACTCAGCACGTATGCGGTTTTTTTTTCAGTAAAGACGCGAATAAAGGAAGTGCTTATTTTGGTAAGATGCGACGATTAAAGCAAAAGTGTTGACAAAGTTGAATATGTCATTTGTGGCTCAAAGTCAGACCTAGTAGCAGGGATAAAAAAGCCGAATTTCAATGGCCCTGCACCCATTCCAGAATTTGAGGTCAAATGTTTTCTTCCACTCCACTCCATGCACTGACCTGTTTCTTCCCGCACATAGCGTGACCTTAAATTAATCTGCATTTAGGAAATACCCAACCGGAAAAACATTTCTAAGGGTTGACCGATTGTTCATTTACACTCTGTTTGGGGGGCGCTCAGGGGTGAAACTTCACATGGTGACTCCCAATGGCTTCCTCATAAATCTGGTTGGTTTTTGCTAAAAACCGACATGCAGTTCAGGCACAATCTAGGCGTATCGGTTTTTGGATTTTATCGATATTGCGCGCTGTTTAGGGGTCCGTGGTCATGAAACTTCAGGACAACACTTGTAATGGTAGACTCTAAGAGGGTGTCAAATTTGGTTGAAATGCAATCATTCCTTTTGTAAGCAGATTTTTTCGATTATCGATTTTTTCAGAACCTGAGTCCGAACTCAAAAATCGGGCTCCGTCATGTCCTTACGGCAGCCATTTGCAAATTTGTGGTGAAAACCGCATTGAAATTGTGTGAGAAATGCTGCCTGGGCAAGGTAACAACGCCCACGACAGACACACAGACAGACAACATGAGAAATATAGATAGTAGATATATCTATAATATATATATATATATATTTGTATATACATAATATATATATCTATGTGCATAATATATATCTATATATCTATATACATAATATATATATCTATGTGCATAATATATATCTATATATCTATATACATAATATATATATATATCTATATATCTATTTACATAATATATATATATATGATATATGTATATTTATATATATATATAATATATATATCTATATATAATATATATATATAATATATATATATATCTATATGTAATATTTATCTATATCTGTATAGAATATATATATCTATATAATATATATATTTATTTTGTATCTATATATATATATATATATATCTATATAATATATATATCTATAATATATATATACATATAATATATATCTAAAATATATATATATACCTTTATGTAATTTATATACATATTTATATAATATATAAATATCTCATTCCATATAATATATATATATATATATATATATATATATATATATATGTATATACACACAGACATATATATATTATTGTTATTAGAAGAGGTTATATTAGAAACTTGTCGAAATCACTACACTGTAGCTTTCATGTGTCAGAACTTTGTACATTTCAGGCGATGGTAAGTAACTGGTTATTCAATGATTTTTAAGAAAATTTCACAGCGAAAATGTTACCTCTTTTCTGAAAGATAAAGCAGAGAAGATAAGGTCAGAAGTAAGAATAAACTAGTTGGGTATGTCTTGATTAACCAATTAAATGTCAGGTCTGCACTAAATAGATTTGTAATCTTAGAGGGTGGAGGTCCAGGCATTATTCTTTCATTACCATGATAAACTGGACCATAGTCAGTCCCTCATTGATAATTGCGGTAAATATGTAAGTAACAAATGTATTGTGTTTATAGACAAATATGACATGTTCAATTTTTGCAAGGACATTGAAGAGCTCGGTAGGAGGATAATCAGTTCAGGCAGGTAATTTCAACAGAATTTTTCGTAAATTTTTATGTTCTGAAATCTTCTTTAAGAGGCTCTAGATAAAATTATAAATGTGGAACATCTATACAAGTTATTTAAAAACTAACTAGGCTGCAATATATCGCTATATTAAAGCTGAATAAAGAAAATAAGATAATTACTTGTAG
>OZ038481.1:63509242-63521742 GCA_964036315.1 Acanthosepion esculentum | reverse complement strand
GATATAAGGTATGTTGAAACTTGATCAACCTAAGAATTATATAATTTGTGTCAGGTAGTCTGAATCTATAATTTAGATGTGATTGCCTGGAATATTTATGAGATTTTCTTAAATATTAGAGTACATATTTACAAAAATGCATAAAATTAATGCTGAATATCTCTTAAATATCTATCTCTTAAATATATTACTCTTCATAATGATAAAAGATAATGTAAGAATGATTTTTTTGTTTTTATTATATTCATTGAATGTTTTGAAAGTTTGTTCAAGAAAGAATTTCAAATTATTAATGTACTGCAAATGCCATTGCATTACTTGAATAAGCCACCAATAGAAGCAAATGTGTTACAATTTACTTTTTTAATCTACTGGATAAAAATAATCATTGGAATTCATCAGGAAATTAATATCTTAAAGAGCAGGTGAATATATATAGATTCTTTTGCCTTTTTTTGTTTGCTATTGGTTGTTGTTATTTTTCATTCATTCCTATTTTTAGATCATTAGAAAGAGAAAATTCTTGAAAAGATTTTCAAAGGACTTTTGCCTATCACAATGTCTTTTGATATATTGCGATTGTGTTTAAGGATTTCTTAGTCCATTGTTTTTGAAGTGAGGCTCAAATTGAAAATGGAACACAAGCTTTGGATCTTGTCATGTCTGTTATTCCTTCTGACAACAGAGAAAGACAAAGAAGATAGCGATGAAGGAAAAGTGAAATGGGGAGACAGAGAGAACATATTTACAAAAAAGAAAAATACCAAAATACAAAGCTGTGAATCTCTGAGTAAACAAATATTTTACCCTGAGAGAAAAATAACAATTCCATACATTTTCTTGAAAATAACTTATTTTCAAAAATATTTCAATTTAATAAATAAAAAAGAAAAAAATGTGATCAAAAGTGCTTGAAACTTCATTAGAAGTGTATATTTCAATTTGTATTTTATAAGACTTCTCTGTCTTTCTAAAATCTTCCAATTTAAGTTTTTCTTTTCATTGACATGAATTTTATGAATCAGAAAAATATTAATAGAAAAATTTTATCTAATGAAGAATGTAATGAATGCAATTATGCAAAGGATATGGAGCAATGATAAATACATTTGTCCAGAGAAATTTAATAAGAAACATGACTGTATGTAGGCATTGCTGATTGCATGAAATAGAACGAATAGGATTTTTGAAACTGCCAAAATAATTAAAAGTAACTTCATAAAAGTTAGATGCAGCAGAAAGATATTCAAAAAGAAAAGGGAAAACAGTGTAAATAGGTTGCTGGGTTTCATTTGTTGGTTGCCTAGTTTCATTCATTGTTATGTTGAATGTAGATCAGACAAAATTCAATTCACTCACAGAGATTAATGATTGCTTGGAAGGCTATTTAAATGCTGAGGATTTCAAATAAAGCATACTGTATACAGTGCATGTCAACAAGAGTTGCTTATCTGAAAAGGAGTTCACACCATGAAATAATCCGTAAGCTGTCATTAATATCTCACTGAATAATTACTTCCTCTTTCTCTCATGATATCTGATTGGCTTTCATCATTCTGCCCTGTTCCTTTAATGCAAAGTTTTATGCATAAGGTTTACAATTGCTGATTGGGTCTAAATGTTGTGACAATATGGTAGGAAGTTTATGTGTTTCATCTAAATGCACTGATGACTTATTATAAATCAATTTCATCAACATGACAAAGTAATGAATAACAGGGCATTCAATATTATACAATAAACATTTATGCTGGATGTTCCCACGATAATAAATATAATTTTAAGCAGATTTTATCCTAACATTCCAAGAGTACAAATGAACTTTTAATGATAAACTCATCTCAAATCTATAGAACTACATATTCAAATACAAGTACCCCCCACCCAAAAAAAACATACAATTAAGAATATCCTTATGCCACATTTTAGGCAAGAATATTCATTACTGTCTGCCAATAATTGTCAATTTTTTCTTTAAAACAAATTAGGTGGTGTAATGGATAGTGGCCCAGAAAGAGAAATTGGAGAGCTAAGTTTGAATTCCAATCAGGTTCATTACATTTATTTCTGTACAAACATTCTTGAGCAGGGTATGATTCCATCTCTCCCCATTCCTCAAGATAAAAAAAGCATACTGTTTAAGTAGGACTAATCTGGAAAATCATTTTATTCTAAAAAAAAAAAATTGTTAATGCAATATTCACTTGCAAAATTTATTCTTACAAAATGTTTCAGCTTGAAATAACCTACAAAAATTGATAAGCTGTAAATAACCAAAACCAATCAACATTTAAGAAAAAATATTTGTTTGCTTTTTCTAAAAATATGAAAGACTCAAGTTCTTGCTTTTTGCATCCTTCATTTATATTATTGAATCTAGATATATGTTAACTGAAGAAATTTATAACTTGAATAAGCATCCATCAAATGTAAAAAAAATATTTTGCTAATGAAATGGATTGGAATTATAATTGTTAAATAAAATCAGTGAATTGTCCAAAAATGGTTATAAATGTTAAGTGGTTAAATTCAAAAGATTATGTCTTTTAGAGGTTTTGAAAAGACTGAGACAAAAGAGATTTTCAGTCTTGTACAGATCAAGTGTAAGAGTTTGATGCACTGGAATTTTGAAGTAAGAATAATTAAGAAAGAAATGAACAAGGTCTTGGCAGCAACCTGAAAGAATAGGGAAAAGTAAGCTTTGTTCATGATTTGACTGATAAGATGCTTGCAATTATAATTGATGGCATGCACAGGGTTGCAATTTCAAAGAACTTATCAGAATGTCCAATATAATTAGCCTCTCCAAGCAGTATACTATAAAAATAATTACTCAATCTGTTTTGCTATATCTTTTTTTTTACTTGCATACAAGAGACTTTATTTTATAAATTTGTTTCTAAGTTTAAGGCAGTATGCTAAACTGTTACATAGTATCTAATATATTATGAATGGTGGTAATTTCCTCATAGAAGAAGAAACTTGTAGTTGCAGAGATATCGTTCTACCAATGAATGCAGAGAATGTAACCAAAAGAACATCTGAGTAATGAGGAAGTTTTAAGGAAAATGTTACAATCAAAAAGAGACAGATGAAATCTTTGTGGACATATGAGAAAAGAGGGTATGGAAAATCTAACACTCACAAGACATACTGAAAACAAAAGAAGTAGGAGAAACAATGTGTAACCTATTTAACATGTTTGAGTGAATGGATGGAAGAAAAAGGAAAAATGAGATGGTGAAAAGTCTAAAGTTATTTAGTGTAATAAAAGACAAAGTTGTGATGAGCTATGACCACTCGCATCATGAAAGGATCCAAGATGCGGAAGAAGAAGAGTGTAATTGTATTCCATGAGAATTACATTTATTTGATTAGACAAAAATAGTTTCACCTTGTTTTGTTTTCCCCCATCTACTTTATCATCTTCATCTTTCATTTATCTGTCAGCCTTTCAGTACTAATCCTTGTTTTCTTTCCTTTTGCTTCAATAATACATTTTTCATATAGAAATTTGGCCCTTCTTAACTCTGTTACAAAAATCCTTTTTTTTTTCTATTCTGCCCTTTTCCTTTACAGATCCTTCTGCTTTTCTTTTCCCCCGCCCATACTCGTTTCAATTTGTTTTTATATATCTGAAAACTCATTTTTCCTCTCCCAGCATTTATTATTCACTCTTCCATCTTTCCACCTTTGGTTTCTATCTTTTATCATTTAATTTTTTTTCTTGAAATAAAAACAAATTGTTGGCTTTGAATCCAAAGTTAAAGCACATGAGCAAGAATTTTGCCACAACAAAGCTTCATTGATTTCCTCTGATATTCTAAGGCAATTTTTTATAACAAAATATTGAGCACATAATCCAGCATCAACAAATTTTAATAAAATGAAATAAAATAAGGCAGCTTATTTATAAAAAATACATCAAAATATCAATAAACAAGTTTTGTTATTTGTCAGGTTTTCTTTATGATTCCAGTGTTCCTGTGTGTGTTATTTTTTCAAATTTACTTTCATCTTTGATAGAATTACTGATGAGGAATTGAACCAGATTTTTTTTAAAAAGTACCAAAATACATTAAACAATATTCAAGAAAAAATGAAATAAACACAAATGATGCAATAAAAATTTTAAAAATTTATGTGAAGAATTTAGCATTACTAAAAAAAAATCAAATATTTTGCAGGAAATCAAAGCAGTAAAGTAAAAAATAGCAAAGTAAATTACCTCCAAAGTTATTAACTGAGTTTTAAACCTACAATCAAAAACTGTTTCATTACATAATAAAAACAAAACCAACATTAACAATAAGAAGTTAGCAGCAAACAAAATAATGGTTTTGTTATTTTTTCCCTTTCATGAAAAAATATAAACTCTGGTAAATAAATGAATAACTTTTGATGAATTACTAATTGCCAACACTTTCATATCAAAGGATAAAATAAAGCTACTAATTAATGTTAGTTTCTATAAAAAAAAAGGACTAAAATTTATTCTAATAGAAAATAAAATTTGCTTGTTATTTTTTTAATCCATTATGTATTTGTCTGTGCGGATGTTTGGCTATCCGCCATGGTTGCTACACACGCATGCATGCACACACACACACACACACACACACACACACACACACACACACACACACACACATGGAATGATAATCAAGTAATGTAAAGTGTAAAAACCATTCTTGAAAAGTCAAACAGTGATTACTTATAGGTAGGTTTGTCTGATATCTTTTAGTCATTTTTTGTCCATATAGCAAATATACTCATACATTGTCATCTTTTACTATTCATAAATGATAAAGAATGAAGAGAAAATAAATTGTGATTTATAAAAAGTTTTTAGGTGCCTCAAAAGCAAAATGAACATTTGAATTTATAAGGATGACTGAATTTTCATCAGAAAAGTAAAATGAGCAGAAAGTTGAGATTAATTTCTATTTCTATAAAACGACAATAGAAACATTTTATGATATCTAATTAGAATTGAATGAGGGTTCAGTAAAGGGATAGAATCAACTTCAGTGTTATTGCAGAAGCAAGAAAGACAAGCAAATGGCAACTGGAAGAAATTTCCCATTTTTAATTTATGAAATGAAAAAAGAAATAAAACAGTTGTTGGAAATTGTTTAGGTTTTTCATATTGAAACATGAAATTATGGTTCATTTCAAACCATTTTTCTTTTTTAGTTATCTTAGAACATTTCTATTGTTTGAAATTGTGGTTCACTTGAGGAAATTCTGTTCATTTTTCATATTAGAAAATATCACTTGGAAATTGTGGCTAAATTTAAGAATGTTTTTAGCTTCTATATATTAGGATATATCAATGTTTTGAAATTGTGATTCATTTCAAGAATATTAAGTTTTGCATATTAGAAAATATCATGTGTTAGAAATTGTGGTTCCACTTAGGATTTTTAGATTCTTCATTTCAATGAACAATAATTAAGTGATTATGATATAAATAAGATTCTTCAAACTTTTTCTTTCCTTAGTTACCATGGTGACAAATTCTTGAATTAAAGTTGTATCTATATCTGTAGTTTTGACAGTTATTAATGCATGCAAAGGAGCAGAGAAATTGAAAGTGACAAAGAATGTTTTGGATTATGGATAACATTCACAGAGAAATGCTAGTAAATATAAAAAGATGAGGTTGGAAGATTTGGGAAAGAATAGAAAAATAGGAATATTAAAAATGATGATGTTACCATCAGAGTGGAAAGCCAGCTAGCCAAGCTGGGAGGAGTAAAAACTCAGAGATCACATGTCTGAAATATTGTGAAAATTTGAAACTTGACAGTGTCAGAAATGGATTTCTAGAACTGAACTAGCAGAAAAATATATGGAGAAAACTGATGCATCAATTATTTTGCAAGTATTTGCCTTCATCATGCCATATACTTTGAAGTAAATAATTATTGAAATCATCATAAAAGAATTGAAAGTAAGAAAATATGTGAATGTCTCTTGAAGTAAATAATAATCAAATCTTTTGGAAGAAAGTGAAAAATTAAAATTTCGTAAGGTAGATATATTTATTAAAAGCCATTGATAAAGAATGCATTTTGAAGTAAATGTAAATTGAAGGATCCATAAAGTAAATGATAATTCAATATTTGTTATAACAAAATGGACTGACAGAAAAGACAAAAAAGAAAAATCTAATCAAAAGGAGATAATTTAAACTTTTGAATTAAGTTTGATGCCTCTGCCAACTTGGAACAAAGATGTTTATTGGCAAATATAACCCAATGACAACTCTTCTAAAATATCTCACATTTCTAGATTCATGCTAACTTCAAGAATTATTCCTTTTTTTTCACCAATAAAGGTGTCTATATATCTGAGATGAGTATTTACATTTTTTGGACTGTTGCCTTCATCTTTATTGCCATATTCACAATGTTTCGGCCGTTGTACAATCTGGCTTGAATAAAGATGAGGACAACAATCCAATGTAAATAATTACAATACCTCATCTTAGAAAATATAGACAGATTCTGAGATGAGATATTTGTATTTGTCTTGTTTGGTTTGCACATGTCCATATATTGAGAATGCTCCTGAGAAAAAACTGGTGAATTTGGAAGAAAAAATTCTAGTCATTAGTGCATTATCTTCCAAAGTAGCAACTAGGATATCTATGTGCATATTTTGTTCCCAAAGATATGAGGAGCTAAAGGAATCAGTTGCATCATCTTACAATAATACAAAACTAGAACCACTAGAAAAAAACTGATGAAGATCACCATGATAATTAGTTTTCCATAGGTACAGAAGATGCAATCAATTGAAAGTTGTATTGGTGTCACTGAAGAAACTGTAATTCTTACAACCATTGCCATCACAACTAAACCCCATAATAGAATCTCAAAGAGAATCTCTGATCATTTAGAAAAGCTAACATAACTTGATGCCTTTATTAAGTAGTAGCACATCACCATTTCAGGTGACAAATAGGCAGACAGTTGGTAACAGACACAATGTTATAAAAAAGAAATTGTTAGCACATTTCCCATGAGCCTCAGATATGGCAGAAATCAAAAGCGAAAAGTATGCAGACCAAATCAGAACCTGCAAACCTTGGTGCAAATGGCGTAAGTAAAAGAGTAATATACAAATGTTATCAAATTCCCATTCCCATTCCTCTCTCCCTACCTGCTGGCAGTTGAGAAAACAAGTTGTGTGGGCTGTATTAGTTCTCTCAGACATGTCACTTTTGCAAGTTGGTGCTCCGATAGAAGCTACTAAAATAAGTTTTATTACAGATACAGGTGTTAGCATTTCCATTTTACCATCCACAGTGGGAAATGGTATTAGACCCAGCACCTGTTTCCATCTCTATTATTAGTGGATACAAAATATGCTACCTAGGGGAAACAAATCTAGAAGTCTGAATATCATCTTTAAGAAAGGGCATTCTAATGAATTTTCATGGTCACAGTTATTGCTAATCTGTTTTTAAGTTTCAACACCCTCCCTGGTCATCCAAGACGTCCAACACCACAGCAGATCAATGAAGATCACTTCGATGTCAGACCTGGCCTATCCCATGTTGTGATTTAAGTTTGATCAAAAGGAGGCCAAGACCTAATCATCACAGGTATCTTCATGTTGGGCTGGTCCAAGCAAAGCGAAGATGAACAGGAAAAAAATAACACTGAAATAAACTGAACAAAAGTAAATATTGTTATTATATCAGTCCTTGGAACAATAATTGGTTTATATCATAGTTTGCATGCAATTAATTATCAGCCCAACCCACATCTAAATCGGAAGTGATATTATTGTTGTTGACTTGGAAAAGTTTAGTTTGCTGCTTTGGTAAAGTTTGGCATAAGGCTAAAGTCAGAGGCTTTCATCGGCAGATAATCATGTGGGCCTCTCTCCTGTCTCTGGTCTCATCTCCATCTCTTTTGCCTCTCTTCTCTCTTTTGCTTAATTCGCTTTGTGCATTCATATTTATAGACATTCGCCCAAACTAGCATAGGGTGGGGTATGGGGTATTCATTTAAGTGAATCCCATCTGGCTTACATCATAACTTTGGGGAATTCCCTCTCTCTACCCTCTCTTTTATTATCCTCTCTCACCAACCTCTTCAGTGAGCGTGGGTGGCTCCTCCATCCTCCTTGATGTTGTATCTGTGCCTGCTACCTCGACCATTTTCCATCCAGGAAAACTCAGCCCCAAATTCAGTTGTTTACCAAAATCTACTTTTTCTCTTTCCAGCCTGCATTTGCAGCTGTGTGTCAATCAACATGGCCCCCGAAGTCTGGGTCATTTTTCCATTGTTCAAACTGCTCAACATACAATTCAAGTTGTTTATGTGTGAATTAAATCCTCAATTCTTCCCACAGGTTTTTGGTATTAACCCTTCCTGTTTCAATGTTTCTAAGTTTATAACACTTTCTTATGCTTTAGCAAAACCTTTTTCAATTTTACTGCAGCAACGACAAATAGTATCACACCAAGACAGTTTGCTATCCAATACCAAATATAAACTCACCCAGTATATATATCTATAGACAAATCTCTGTTTTCTAAGAACAATGGATAAACCCAGCTTTATAGATGTAGCATATGTAGCTAGAGATGGACTTGTGGGGGCAGTCTATCTGGATTTTAGGTGGAAAAATAAAATCCGAATGACATATCTACAAATTACAATACAAAATTATAAACAATGCAAAGAAATGATCTTTACAGAAAAGGAAGATGACCAAGTTAAATATGACAATAACATTTATCCAGTAGATGTTCATGTATTTACATATTAGAATTCATTTGTCTTTGTTGTGGTCATGAAGAGACCAATAGTTTGAGTGTTCAAAGTGAATGGTTGCAAGTGAGCCTGCAAAGTTTGAAATGAATGTATGGCAATATATTTGTGTGTGAGAAGCACACGCAAATGAAACATGTGTGACTGCTGACAGGTTGTGTGGAATAGCAGTGATTTCAAAACACAGTGAACAAAGAGAAGGCGATCTAGAACTTATTTTTGACATGGCTTTTTATGTAGAAAGATTATCACTGACTGGTAATGTGTGACACAGCCAGGCCTGTTCACTGACTGTCCTGTTTCAGATTGTGTCTGCTGACTGTCCTGTTTCAGATCTGTTCTTGTTTTTATGGCTCATGGTAAATCGGTGACTGACTCACAAATTTCATCTGAGTTTTGCGCATGAATGTAACCCAAGCCCTGACCTATTTCCTGGTCATTGGTAGTTCAATCAGGTGGACCTCATAGAGAGCACATCACATGACTTGTCATATCCAATCAGGTTCCAGAAATCACTTATTTAATTTTGGAGCCTTTAATTTATATAGAATTGTAAGTTTTTTTTATATCTATTGATTTTAGTAGGATTTATTTGTAGGTGTCTCTTATTTGTTTGTACTTCACTTATTGGCTGTAAAATATAGGAGTTTATATCCTATAACTCCTCTTTGCCCAGATTGATAAATATTGAAAATATTTTTCAATATTTACTATATGTTTCGAAGTGAATAGGCCAATTTACTTTTCTACCTGATTTTGTAATGATGTTTATGGGGTGTGTTTGCCAGTGTGGAAAATGGTATTCGGTCAGAGTAGAGAGTGATATGACAGTACGTTATACGAGTTTATATCCTCTAAAGTTCACTCTATTCCCTGAGAATGGAAAATGATTTATACACTCCATTAAGTGAAGAAATAATAAAACTGTCAATTGTCAAATTTCTTTTCTAAAAAACTGTTTATTTATCATGTCAAGTGACAGTATAAATGAATCTTACAAATACTTCTGTAAGTTACTAGCAATTGAAAGCTTCACAAAGTCAATAATCATTGAAACTATATTAAGTGAATAAGAATTGAAGCTTTCATCTAGTAAATGATAATTGAATTCTGCTTTAAGGACATTATAAATGAAACCTTTATTAAGTGATTGATAATTGAATGTTTAATGAATTAAATGATAATTAGAATCTTTCTCAAGGGATTGATAATAAACTCATGAAGTAAATAGTAATTGAAAAAAAAACTGCATGAAGTACATGATCTTTGAAAGCTTCTTGAAATAAAGGATAATTAAAATATTTACAAAGTTTAATGAAGTTATTGAAACTTTATAATGCAAACTGTCATGGATACCTCCATTATGTAAATGGTCATCAAAGGTTATTTGATCTAAATGGAAATCTTTAGGACATAATTATAAATTGAAAACTTCACAATGTGAATGATTATGCAAAGCTTCATGTAGTAAATAATAATTGAAAAGTTAATGAAAGAAATGAAATGAAAAAATTAGGAAGTAAATGAATATCTATAGCCTAATGAAGTAAATGATAATCAAAAGTTTCTGATACAAGGGCAATTGTAGAAATGCACTCTGCCAGTTGATGGATGTATGATGCATTTCATAATGGGATAGTGTAGCTGTGGCACTGATAGAAAACAAAAAATACGGTGCAATTGTAATATGTAGTCTACCACATTTTTTCTAATGCACTATCAGTCAAAATTAATTTAAGGAATTAAAATTTAGTACAAAATAAAGCATTACACATTTAAGACTATTTATTAAAAAAATTAAAAAAATGAATGACCAACCTAATAGACTTTAATTTTCAATTGACTATTGTGATGAAGCAGTAAACCATCAAGCAAGCTTTATCCAAATATAGGTGCACACGCTTAAGAAATGGTTAAAGCTTGAAGTCACCAAAATTATTAGCATTTTAAAGAAGAAAAAAGAGTACTGATTGAAATGCTAAAACAAAAATTTGGTAGCCAGTTAGGTTCATGTTTGGAGGACACTTAATGAAGGTAGGGATCTTGTGGTAACTTAGGCTTTCCACCCCCAGTAGATAAGGCAGCAAGAATGGGAAGGGATGTCACCAGTAGTGTAGCAAGGAGAACCAAAATTGGGAGTGAGTAGAACATGGGACTCTCATATGATCCTGTTGTATATTACAATAAAGTTGTTGACCTTCTTTGTGTTATCTTTAAGGATATTACAGATCCCATTTTTGAAAAGTGGGTTGTGTAATAAGGTAATACTGTGGGATGTCTTCTGTTGAGTTCATAATGACCACAAATGAAGTTGTGATCTGTTTAAATAGTTGTGACATGCACAAATCTTTTTGAAAACATTTATACTTGCCCTGTTTCTTGTTGGAGATGTTTTGGTCCAGCAAGATAATATGCAATGCTACATTATATGCAACTGACCTGAAAATGGTTCCAGGTACACTCAGATGAATTCCAAATATAATTGCTGCCAAATTTAAACACCATTAGGAATGTATGCAGAATTTTGCAGACTTCAATAAACCTCCTTCAGCCATAACATTCAAATAAAATTCAGTTTCAGATATACTTGGAAACTGACTGGACAGATCTGACACCATACAGACAATGCCATGTTGGATAACCACCATTATTTAGGAGAATGAATGTGCTATATGGTATCAAGCAGTTACTACATTTGAGGTTTTATGTATGCATGTACATAATAAACACACACACACGTATACACACTACAATTAGAAGGACATACTGGGTTCTATAGCCTTGGATGTCACTTGGTCTAGGAGACGGATAACTCTGAATTCAAAACCTGAGGAGGGTTGTTTGGGGACTTTGTGGCATATAGGGCACCAGGTCCCTGTATTTAGCCCTTCAAAAAGTGTGGTTGGTTCTTCACAAGACCTTCACCACTATAAACAAATAATATGTGCTGGTGTCTGGCTGTCGGTTCCTAGAAACTGAGTTGCTGACCCTCATACATCGAATACGATGGGAGAGTCCACCATATATATATATATATATATATATATATATATATATATATATATATATATATATATTTATACATGCACATGTATATATATATATACATACATGCACACACACACATAGACACACACACACACATATATATTATAAATTAACTGATTTAAAATGTTTTTGCTACACAGAAATAACCATGTTTCAAAAATGGAAACTAAAAACTTCAAATTTAATTATATAATTAAATTAAAAGCATTAGTTCATCTTCAAGTTTACTGAGTTTTAGACACACATAATTTCCTGTTTCCAAAGATACAGAGAAATCCAATCATTCAGACAGGGGCAGTAATGTGTTCATTTTTATTAACTATAGTTGTATCAATTATGAGTTACGTTCGAAAAGGAGGTTAAGTTTAGGGAGGGTAGGGGTATATTTTTCAATGAAAAATCCGTTAAATGGACATCCGTTAAATGTATGTCATCTAGAATTTTTTTATTAATGGCAAAAAGTTTTTCGGCATTTTTTTCATACTTGTATACTTAAAGATTGTTTCTAGGGGTGTTTTCCCTGACAATTACAATCTCCAACGGTTTAAGTGTAACGTCAATCGACATCTCCAGTTGCCTTGGTCTATCCAGGGTTAGAATAGGTTTTATTTAACTACAATTTTAAAATATTTTCACTCTTAATTACTAACAGACTATATT
>OZ038481.1:63461742-63491742 GCA_964036315.1 Acanthosepion esculentum | reverse complement strand
GGCAACTGAGAAAATAATACTGAGAGGTGCCTAGCCCTGGGGAACAGCTACCCGAGGCCGCGCCCTCCCATTGCACCAGACAGAGTAATCAGTGCTTGCACCAAAGCCATTGCAAACAACAGTTGCTGGTGCTGCAGGCAATTTTTGTTCCTAGCACAGGTGTATGCACTCGGGTCCCCACCTTAAAAACTGACAACTTGTCTTAGTGGGGAGACAGAGTAAATACCTAGTGTGTAAATTTCTCTCTTGAGTAGTTTGTAACATCCTATTTATCATCTCCCAGTTGCATCTCTGTCTTTGGGCAGAGGGTGCTCAGGGTTGGCTCCGTCAAAGAGAGAGTCACAACTGAGGAAAATTATACTGAGAGGTACCCAGCCCTGGGGAACAGTTGCCCAAGGCCACACCCTCTCATTGCACAAGAGAGGGAGATTGGTGCTTGCACCGAGGCCAGCACAACCAACGGTTGTGGGCAGTTTTTGTTTCTAGCTCATGTGTACCACATTAAACTGACCTTGTGTCACAATGCCACTCCAACAGGGGGTGGGGGTCAAGTAAATACCAAATTGCTATAGAGATGGGACTTTTTAATCTCAGAATTCTTGGGAGAATTCAGCTCTAATTTTGCATTTATTCATATAGATTCCATGATATAGGTTTTACTTAATTAGCTATTATGTTTCTCTAACTCTTCAAATGTTGAATGTATAACTAATTCTAATTTCTATTTTCCCATCTTTACACTATATTAACTTTATCTTATAAATTGTTCCCTGTTCTGTCACCCATGAAATAAACATAATTGTTTGTATGGAAAATAAGGATCTACATACATGAAATCAAGTTTAAGTGGCAGCAGAAGAATTATTGTTGAACTTTTAAAAGGTAAGCTTAAACATTAATTCAATACTTAGATGCAGTGATCCATTTCGAGTTATTCTGTAGTTTAGTGATGCCTATTGCATCTACTCCTCCCTAGCTATTGTGAAGATGGCCAAAACAAGAGACCTCCACAGGAGCCAGCTTAAATTCCACCTGATAGGGCAGCTTTTAAGCTATTTATAATAAAACATGCACTGCAATTTTGGATACAAAGGGAACATAGGAGTTATTCCCCTTGGACCATGAAAGCAATGATAATGGCTAGTAAAATATATTAATATATATTTTTAACCACACATAATCTGGCAACCTTGAATTAGAGCTCAACAAAAATCATTAACTGTGCATAAGTTTTCTAGGGCTTTTGAATGAGCTATGCATCATTGAAATTGGACCAGTGGGAGTGGAGGAGTTGCTTGGACACACACACATGCACTATATATTTTGGTTACCACGCACTGATTTAATTTCATGAAATTGAGAAAATGTTTTTGTATTGCTTAATGTTTATATTAATTATAGAACAAATCTTTGGAGAATTTAAATCTTCAAATATTTTTGGTCAAACAGGACCCCTAGTTAAAGAAAATCTGTACTGAATCCTAAAATATAAAATAAAACTAGGACATTATTTATTTAGAAAAGCTTTTAATTGCTTTTATGAATAAAATATATTATAGACACCATCTTTAGAGAAAAATTTTTTCATTGAATAATGAATTTTTACAAGAATAGTTCTCATTTTTTTCAGTTTTAGTTAGAATGATTTATAAACTGTAGAAGGAAAAATAGCTTACCTCCTGGAACAAAACACATCCATACATATCTCATATACAGAATGTGTAAAAGAAAATATGGCCAATCTAAAAGGTTCCATTTAAGAACAACTCGATGTCAGAGATTTTACAAGACTAATTTGTGGCTTATGCAAATTTCTGAACCTCAGCAAGAGAGAGAGAACATCAGAAAGGCTGCAGATGCTGACGAGTTAAATGTCTGTGCTTTGTGTGTGGAGTTTCACAGTAGTGTCATCAATTGTGACCAAAAAGACAGGGTGCAACTGGTACCCCAAACAGCCATACTTTTTTTTACTACATAAACTTTTAAAATTCTGTATTACTTTGTAGTACTCAAGTGATATTGCTATTAAATTAATACGGTATTTACCAAAAATAATTGGAAAGTTCACTACAATTCAATGGCCACCAATATTTTGAAAAGAATTTTGAATTTATTGTGTGTGTATGAATGGATTGAGTTTTGTAAATACAAACACCCCCACAGCATTATCAGAAAATAAGAGAAGTTACTAGAGTAAAGCTAAAATTTATTGCTAATTTTCTAACATTTTCTTAACAAGCATCTATAAAGACTATAAAACCATAGTATCTAAAATTCTATAAAATATTAGAATGCTTAAAACATTTTAAAGATTACTTACCAGATAAAAGAAAATTATATAAAAAAGGTGTTTGTTGTATATGGCATGTAATTTTATTTTCATTATCTTCTTAAATTTTCCAAATATGTGGTTGTCAATACAACATTCAACATGTAAAAACAGGAAAACAAAAAACACACACCCACCTCTGTATCAAAAAATGCATTTCTGTGAAATTTTAAGCTAAAAGTAAGTTTAGTTGGTTTGGGTGATTTTGTTCAGCAGCATATCAACACCTCGATGGGTTATTTAATACTGAAGTCTAAATATTTTGTGCACAATTGCGTATAAAATGTATCATTGGTCATTTTGCTATAAAAATATATTTCTGGTAATTTTACTATAAATATGTATTTTTATACTTTCATAGTGTTTTGCTTTTGTTTGGAAGATTCAATATTTGTCCATAACTGGGATCCTAACAGGTACCAACCCCAGGTCAGGGTGAATCTGGGAACAACAGTGGTTCTATGCTTCTCAAAACCTCCACTCTCCCAATCAGATGTCTTGTTGCCAGATGTAATTTACTGTTAAAAGTAAGTAATATTGGTTTCAATTCAGATGAATTAAAATTTAAATCATTTCAGAAAAGATTTTTTAGTAAAGAGAATTATATTGTGTTGACAGATGTCAATATGGACAATTTTATCAATTTTACTGATAACCAAAAAAGAAATGATTCCAATCAATTTAAATTCACTTTGAGATACAACAAAGTATTTTGCTTATTGGTAATATTAAATTTAACCTATTAGCTTAGAGTTGAAACTAAAATAAAAGCTTCAAGAAAAAATTTTCTTTTAAAATACATTTGAAATCTGATGTATTTTGAGCTTTTTTTTTAAAGATACCTTGCTTGCCATATAGCAGTGTGCTGATAATGCAGGCAGTGTACACTACCATCTTGGTCTTCACCAACAGCTTGGGATTGGTCCATACATGATTTGTGATGTGCAGAAGTGTTGTGGCAGCCTTCCCAATTCTCTTGTCAAGGTCTGTGTCTAAGGAGAGGTTGTCAGTGATGGTGGAGCCAAGGTACGTGAACTGATGGACCACACCAAGCTCATAGTCATCAATGGTGATGGCTGGTGGTGTTTCAGTACCTTGTCCCAGTATGTTTGTCCTTTTTCAGCCTGAAGTCTCTGCAGGCCAAGGAGAAATAGTTCATCAGTGACTGAAGTTCACACTGGGTGTGAGTTGCTACTGCCGCATCATTGGCAAAAAGCATGTTTCTGACAAGGGCTTCGCGTACTTTGGTCCTGGATCTGAGGTGAGTGAGATTGAATAACCCGTCATCTGATCTTGTACGCAGGTAAATCCCTTCTCTAGATGTGCTGAATGCATGCTTCAGAAGCAATGCGAAGAAAATCCCAAATAGAATGGGAGTGAGGACGCAGCCCTATTTGACCCCACTGCAAATGTTGAAGGGCTCAGAGGTGTTTCCAATGAACTGCACAGTCCCCCACATGTCACTGTGGAATGACTCAATCAAGCTCTACAGCTTGGGTAGGAAGCCAATCTTGGACAGGATTCTGAAGAGTCCTTCTCTGCTGATGAGATTGAATGCCTTGGTGAGATCAATAAAAGCAATGTACAGGGGCATCTGCAATTCTCTGCACTTCTCCTGGAGCTGGCAGAGGAAGAAGACCATGTCTACTGTTGATCTTTCAGCTTGGAAACTGCACTGCGACCCTGGGTAGACACGTTCGGTGAGTTTCTGCAAGTGGACCAAGATGACCTGAATGAAGACTTTGCCCATAATGTTGAGTAGTGAGATGCCTCTGTAGTTGTTGCAGTCACTTTGCTCACCTTTGTTCTTGTAGAGGGTGACGATCTCGGCATCTCTCATGTCCTGTGGTGCAGCCCCTTCTTTCCAGCACTGATAGAGGACCTTGTGCAATGGGAGCAGTAGGGCAGTCTTGCAGTGCTTGATCAGGTCAGGTGGGGTCCTGTCACTGCCAGGGGCCTTCCCTGAGGCCAATCTGTCAATGGCCTTGCTAAGCTCCTCTATGGTTGTTTCAGTATCAAGGTCCTCCATGACTGGCAGGCACTCAATGGCATCAAGGACTGCAGTCGTCACAACATTCTGCCTGGAGTAGAGGTTGGAATAGTGTTCCACCCATCTCTCCATCTGTTGCCCCTTGTCTACGATGACTTCCCCAGTGGTGGATTTGAGAGGAGCTGCCTTGTTCAGCATTGGGGTCCCATTGCCATCTTGATGCCATCGTACATCCCTCTTATGTTCCCTGTAACTGCTGCTGTCTGGATGGTTTCACTAAGCTCTGTCCAGTACTCGTTGGCATAGCATCTGGCAGTTTGATGAGCTCTGCTCCTGAAAACTTGGATCCAGGCAAGAAAGGCATCAGAACACCTTTCACATGAGAAGCATCCGGTGCATCCTGGGAATAATGTGGCAAGGTAAGGTGCCCAACACTGAGGTTCTGTCTTGAGTAGGTTTGCCCAGCATGTTCACACTGCTCAGACAGTGCAGACTTCATTGGTTGGGCCATGTCCATCTCATGCCAGACGGATGCATTCCCAAAGACCTCTACTATGGAGAGCTGGCCACTGGAAGGAGACCCGCTAGGTGGCCACAGCTGCAGTACCACGATGTAGTGAGATGCAACATGAAAGCTGTGGAATCAACACAGAGTCCTGAGAGAGCCTGGCAGCCATACGATCTGAATGGAGAGAAATCCTGACCAAACACCTCAAGTCAGGGGAGGAGAAGCTATCACAAGTCGTCATGAGAAGGCGGGCCCGCAGAAAGCAAAGTGACAGCTCCAACAGACCAGCGACAGAAAACACATGCAACCTCTGCAACAGAGATTGTCACTCTTGCATTGGCCTCTAGTCACAGATGTCAAGCAGACAACTTGGATGCTACTCATGGTCAACTCTGACCAATGGAGGCCTACACACATCATTTGGGATGCTGGATTCTTACTGATATTGTTCAGTTTGTGTCATTTTATAACACCAAACAAATAATTTCAATTTCAGTGATATCACCAACTAAGTGAAATCAATTTGAATTTGTTCATGTATTAACTGAGACCAATGAAGAAAATCCAGGGCTAATATATATACTGTGTAAGATTTTATTACACAAGTGAATGTTTCCACAATAGAATTCGCAATGTAAGTAAAGTTTTTATTTATATTTGTATGAACAATATATTGTGTGAGACTCAGTTATAATATCTAACATTATTAAAATATTGTCAATACTGGTGTCAAGTTTTATTATGTAAATTAAGTGCAACTGAAAATTTTTATAAGTCCAAAAATTACAGGCTATAGACACCTATATATTTATTAACACAATGTACTATATATCTGAATAAATTATTTCAAATGCTAATCTGGGTTCCTTGAATAATTATGCACCCAAATGTGTTTCAACTAAATTTATTACCTACTTGACTTCACCAATGCAGAGGTGGTGGGGTCACATATTTTTGCACATGTCAGATTTTCAGTTTTGGAGAAATAAATCACATTTTTAAATAAATAATTAAAATACATCCTTTTTTTGTGTTCATTATTTGGAAGATCTACTTTACAAATTTTGAAATGTTTGAATGCACATTTAATAGGCTTATTTTAAATTTGTTCACAATGACAATGACAATGTCTGGCAGGGGTTCCCAAACTTTCAAGTGGCACTGTATACTCATTTCAGTTGCTTAATGCTATGTGGTTTCAAGATTGTATTTCTGTGCTTGACAGATGTGTCGGAGTTAGCTCCTCCTCAGTTCCTTAATCCTTCAACAGGGGTCTCTCTCCCCTGGCTATAAATACTGGCTGACCCTTCGCCTCGCTCTCTCTTTTCCATTTAGGCCTTGGGCCACCATCTCGTGAGGAGGTGGAGTAAATCAGGCTTTTCAACTAAAACACCAATATGTGACCTCTCACAGATACAGCGTTTCCCAAATTCTGGGAACACGCTAAGAACAATACATGTACGTACAAACACTCACAACACACAGACATTATTTCTCCCACACAAGCACTATGGAAATGTCCATGTCTTGCAGGTTCTTCCAATGTAGTTCTACATTCATCAATAAAAAATACTTTGAGAAATTAGTTCTCATGTAATTATTTGCCTAAATTACACGTCCCATTGTGATTTTAACTGAAAAGATAGTAGTTTGGTTTGTTTCATGTTGCTTAGCCAATGTTCTTAGTATTCAACATGTTTTCTCTTTATTTACATTTGTTACACGAACCTCTTCTGATATTTGAAGCCAATACACCTTAATTTCTCATTTATCCTTTTAATTTATTTTCAGATCACTATTTGTGGCATTCTGAAAACAAGTTTTATTAACTGTTCTTATGCCAATGTCTAGTTTCATTTTATTGTGATTTCTTTTCAACTTTTTCACAATTGCATTCCTGTCATTCAATAATTTTACAATATCTTGTTTCTTTTGAGGTTATATTTTTGTCTAAAATTTTTAAAAATACAAATATAAATATTGTGTTTATTACATCTAGAACAACTCTGATATTGCATAATGAAATATCACACCAACAAATAATTTATTGTAAATATTTAAAAAATTGAAAACATAAGCTGAAATTCATTATATTTGCATAATAAAATCTGCAAGTGTAGATAAAATATATTTTTATGTTTAAGATGTTTGTGTATTAAAATCAAATTAATTTCATTTTAGCTTTATAAAAAATTCTGAGCATATAAATTCGGTATACAGGTCGGCGCCAATAAACCACAGTAGTTGGCGTCCAAATCTTCTATCTGCAGTTTACATCAAAAGTGAGCCGCGATGTGAGGAATGCCAACTTAGACCACCAAAACAAAGCTTGTCAAATCCATGGAGTTATCCATGAAAATGAGTAACACAGTGGCTAAGCATGCAAAATGCGTATTCAATACTAAGAGGTGAACATTAGCAGTTTTGAAAAACATTTATTAAAACTTTAATTTCACATAAAAATCTGCACCAATGTGAAAAAATTTGAAAGACAATGGCCTAAAATGATTCCAATTATAAAGTGCCATGTCAATAGATCCATCATTGATGACAGCAAAAGATGGCAGAAATCTTGTAACACATGAGATTTTAACATTTTAACAAGAAAAAAATAAAATTAATTTTTTTAGTTTTAAGATTTTTAAAAAAATGTATTAATAAAAATAATATAACAATACAATGTAGTAACATCTACATAAAAGCACAGATTTCTATGCAATGTAATGATACAATACAAATTTTATAAAATTAATACGAAACAACATTTTTAATAAATTTACATGTATGTAATGGAAAATAAAAATAAAGTTCATAATAATACTTTGTTTAAGAAAATCAGTAATGGAGATTTGCTTCTTGTTGTTTTCTCTTTACTTGGCATCTCTAAGCATAGTCTGTAGTTGTAAAACCTTTACTGAATCAACAACACTCTCATAAAATTCCAGGCTGTACTGCAGACATTCTACAAGCTTGGCTTGAGTGGACTGGTATCTAGCTCTACCTCTTCTTTATCTTGTTCTTCTGCCAGTAGAGACCCAGCAGTGGGGACATCGTCATCATTATTTGGCTGCAATGGTGGTCTCCATTAATAATCCTTAAAGTGGGATTTAAAATGGCTCTTTTCTGCAGATTATATAAATTATTTGGAAAAGCACATTATCAATATTAAGCAAATCCCGTTGAGTAAATATGTGAATCATGGCTCTACAATATCCTGTTTTTTGTTACTCTTGCCTTTTTTCGCACCTCTTTGTCTTTACGGTACTTGTTCTATCATCCATTTACTCAAATGCATAACTTAAGTTACTCTCTGTTTCCTCCTGATTTCACTACACCCCATGAGTGCTAAATTCTACAAACATTCTTTCCTTATAATGTTTCCCTCAAAATTCAACTGTCTCTTTTCAGTTGTCCACAGCAGTTTCTTTGTAGTTCCTATTCTCTTTAAAAAAAATTTTCCTTCTGTTTTATCCATGATATTCTTAACATTTGTCATCAGAACCACACGCCTGTCATTTTAAGTATTTTGTCTGAGGAAATTCTGCTATCACTCCTATCACTGCTATATAGGAGATTAGATATTATACAGCAGTCCAGCCCTTTAACAGATGTTAAAAAAAAAGGTTTTTTTAACCAAGATTTCCTAAAAAAGAAAGATTTCTAAAATAATTTTATTTATAAAAGTGTAAGTAAAATCCTACAATTATTTAATTTTTGCAAGAATTTCCAAATCAATGTTTTCTATTATTTTCATCGTGGTATGCTAGTTTTTTAGCAAATCTGTGGACTGCCTTGTCCACATGAAGAAAAATAAATTTCCGTGTATAAATAAACTTTTTAAAGGTATTTTTAAAGCACAAGCACTTTTTACTTCACTCATTGTGCCACCACTGTATATGAAAAATGTAAACAACAAATTTAAAATTCTCTTTAAAATCCAATATTTGTCCTAGAGATATGTTTTGAAGTCTCTTAGTTAATTTACAACTTCATTAACTGGATTTTGAAAAAGTAATGCTTACCTTTTACTTAAAACAGAATGAAAATAATGTTTTATTTATGTACACAAGTCTGTACGGTCAAAGGACACTTATACAAGGACAGTTATTCTCTCACTGACTGAAAAAGTAAAAATAAACTCATGAAGTATGGAAGACCAGCAGTGTAATAATCAAGAATTTATTTGTATGTTTAAAACTAAACCTTATATAACCAACAGTTTAAGAATATAATATTTATACACTTTTGTTAAAGTTAGTATAATGAATAATTTAAAATTTTTATACTGACTGAATGGGAGATATGAAATAATACTCCTCCGCTATTGAATAGTAGTCAGTCAACACAAAATATAATTATTTTCCTTTTTGTACATCCATACCCAAAATTATCTAACAGTTGCTAAAAGGAAAAAATAACATTTTTAAAAAAAGCTTCATTTGAAAATGACATGATTTTTTAAATCTTCAAACAAGTCTTCATTTAATAAAATAAAATCTTGTGATGAATAGCATTTTGGTGGTACCTATTTATTATATTACCGCTTGTATGACATTGACTTAGCACAAGATTTGCACAAATAGTCACTGAAATGTTTTTCATCTCCAAGAGTCTGCAGTCTTTCAATTCTTCTGTTGAATAGTCGCCGATTTTCTACTTTTATGTTAGGCTAATCAAACATTTTTACTTTTTACTTCTTCAGAAACTTGTTTCTTAACAGAAGTTTATAATTTCTTACTAATACCGCCAAAGCCCAAATCATGTGCACTTTCATATGTGTAAAATATATTCCCGTTTTAAAATTTACCAAAAGTGATGGAATTATCAGATTTCATTGAAATTTTCACCATTTATTTATACTATTTATATTGTTTGAACTGTTGTCCTCATATTTATTGCCATATTCATGATGTTTTGTCCATTGTATACTCCAGCTTTCTTCAGGTGATTGGAATTTTGAACCAAAGCCTTTATTTCATCCACCGGGGTAGATTGTTCTAGTTCCACATGCCAAGCCTCTTCCAGGTGTCTCAATTATTTCCCTTTAACTCAACTCTCCAAGTTATTGTTCACCTCTGCTGCAGCCAGGTTTTGAACTCACAACTCTTTGGACCATTTTTTCATCATAGTATGCTAATATTTTAGCAAATCAGTGGTGGTACTTATTTGAAGGGTTCAATTCACCACCCCTGTGGGATGAGGTTGAAATAATAGACAAAGAACATCACTGGAAAATATGAAAACTTAAGAAATCAGTGCATATGCTAGGCCACAAAAATCTCCTAAGATGGCCAAGCATGGAAATATGGGAACCAGTAATATGGAGTGCTAAAGAAAAACAATAACAACAAATTACTTCAACCAATGCTTTTATCCACTGGGTCATGTGTCGTTGAAGGCATCAGTGCATAAATTTTTGCGACTTATAAACCTAATGTTTCAGTAACCTTTTTTTTAGGAGAGCTCATATACAATTTTTGACAATGACATTGCATTGAGAATAATTTTTCACTTATTTGAAGCCTGCATCTTCACATATACACTGTTAAAATGGGCTTTTGGCTCAGTTGCACTCAAGACAGAAAATCTGACAAAATTTGAATGGTCATAACTCAGTTGCTAATTGAGCTAGCAAGATGAATTTGGTACCACCTTTTATGTTTTGTCAAGTTCTGAATGCCTACATGAAAAGGTTTTAAATATATTGAAAATAAAAATAGTTTGGGATATGTAAATGGAAAGACTTTTGATTATTAAATATTTTTGATCTATTTTAGAACGTTCAAAATGTTGGTTATTTTTTTTTTTTCGTCAGCGTAGTATAGTAAATTTTAGCTTTTTTGCGGTAAAAAACATTGATTTGGAAACAAAATCAATTTAGCAATTCTTGCAAAAATCAAATAAATTGTTGGATTTTTATGAAATTTTCAGGATTTATTCACAAATGAATTAAATTATTTCGAATGTTTTGACACAAGTCAACCAGCAAAAAATAAATTTGGACCCTTTCACAAAAAAACTATTTCCGAACCAGTTTTCTTAGCAATCGATAGCTGAAATCAACTAGTTAAATAAAATAAAACAATGAGCATCTGCTGACATCAAAGAAAAAAGCCACGAAATTAAACTTTAAAAACTCTTTTCATGAATTCAAACTTTTATGTAAATCTTTTATGAATTTAAGAAAAAAATATGTTTAAGAAATTAAATTTAAATAGTTTTTTAATACAAAGTCTTTTTTTTATCAATTTAAGAATTTAACAAAAAAAAATGTTTTAAAAATATTTTATTTGGAAGATCTTTTTTAACACAAAAAATTCAAATTTTAAATAAGGTGAGGTTTTAAATTTTAAAATCTCACCTTATTCTGACAACAAAAAAAATAAAATAAAACAAGTGAATCACTAGCAACTTGGAAGGAAAACTATTTGCACCCAAAGCTAACGAAATCGTTTGCATTCTCAATTTCTGTTTTAGTAAAGTCAGTGGAAGAAAGAAAGAAAGGAAGGAAGGAACCGGAAGAAAGGGAGGGGGAGGATCTCTAATCGAAATCAAACAATCTTAAAAATTTGGCTTAAATTTTGTAAAATTCAATTTGATTGATAAATCGTTGGCATTACTTCCGCAGAAATTAGCGCGCATGTCGCTGGAAGCCATTGCTTGCCTATAAATTTTGACCGCTGATGCCCCCCCCCCCCGCTCCGAGAGACGAAGGAACGGTCTTCTTATGTGTTAGTTAATGGCGATAACCTTGAGTGGCATCACAAGCTGACTGGTGGAAGAACTTGTTCTGAAAAAAATGTGCATGCCCATCCTAGCTAAGTTAATAGTATCAGTTTTGTTTTAGCGTCTTTGAATGAGTAACTAAGGAATAAAATAGTCATTGGCTTCTTTTTAGATCCTCTGTTTTCAGATTTTCACTTTCCCCCTACTCCCTTATTCGGTGAAAGAATTCATAGTTCGTTGGATTTGTGGGAACATTTTGACTTTATTTATTATTTCCTGCGAGTTCCCCCTCCGCTTTTTTCCCGCCCATTTAATTTGCTTTTCAGCCTGGCCTTCTGTAGCGAGAATCACATTTTAACACAGTTTTTTTATTATAAATTTTCACTTCAAATTCATGGATTTAAACAAACTAGAAAGTGTTAAAGAAAAGAAGAAAAAAACAAAAACATTTTTGTTACCCCCCACACACACAATACACGCTTGTAAATAAAACTAATGTGGTATTATTGAAGACTTGCGTTGATTTTTTCATTTGTTTTACTTTTGTTTCTGGCTGTACGAAAGTAAAAAATGAGTCGTTATGTTAAAAAAAATAGTTTGCTTGGGTCAGTGAACTAATTAAAAAGTAAAATTAACTGGTCACATTTCACTGACTCAAATAAAATTTTAACTTAAAAAAAAAAAAATGTTAGCATAATGATGACCAGCATCTTCTCTTCCACATTTTTGGCCTTGTGTCACATTTCAATGTGAAGGATATCGGAAGCTTGGACCCTTTCGTGCCGGTCAGAGGCCAATAATCTTAAGGTGTAGTTTTGCTAAATGACGAAGTTATTAACACTAGGAATTGTTTTTTTTTTGTTTTTTTTTACTTTAAGAATAAGAAGATATATTCATAAAAAAGCCGCAAGATGACCACAATATTTTGCCTACTAACCTACATTCTTCAACGCCGTTGCTAAAAAAAAATTTCAGAGATTTCAGAAGCATATTTTCGACAAAAACGGTAAAACTTATTTTCATCAATATATTTCTGAAAAACAAAGGTCCTAGGTTCAACAAAGTCTAGTTGGCCAACCTATGCAGAGAACGATTTGTTGTTCAAACTTTTTAGATACAAAAATATTGAAAAATATCTCTCCAACCTCTAAAAAGGCGGTGAGTCTTTTTCCGATTTTGAGAGATGTTCTGTTTTTACATGTCTCTTCTTTCATATGTAATTTGTGTGAATAGTAAATTTTTTCTTAACTTTATACATTGAGATTGTGATCTTTCATTTGGCATTTTCTTCTGCTTCCTCAATTAGTCGTTTCACTCTTGCAAATAATGTAACTAACGGTCTAGTAATGATTCGAGCCAAAAGTCACATTTCTTGCCGAGAAATATATTCTTCCTGTATTATTCTCATTTTTTTGCACAATAATTATATATTTTCTAAAATAAAAAATGAGCTCGGATTAAAATAAACATTCGATACAAATTTTATTTTGAATGAACAGAACATTATTCTCAGTTACCAGAAAAAGTTTAACCAACCAAACCTCCCCTACCCCAGTATGTCAAATGGATAGTCCTTAGTTTCTCTTCACACCGCCATTACGTTCTTGACATTTTTTTATTGTTTTAAAAAGCTAATTTTAAATTTTCAGTAAAATCTAAATGAAACTGAATTTTTAAGCATTTTCTTTCTCGAGAACTGATAATACGAGTATTTAAACATTATCAATTTACTTTATTACATTGTTTACTTTTCTTTATTTACAAATTTATAAAAAATTGAATTAATTACTACTGGGTTGTGTTAATTGCATTGTACAGTGCATTATTTAAATTACGTACTACCAAACCAAAATGAATACTTTTTTCCACAATGAAAATAAAATAAATTTGACATCTTGTTTTGAAATATTTGCCAAAAATTAGGGGATTATTCGATTTAAACGTAATTTTAAGAATATTTTACTGACTAGGTTATTAAAAAATTTGGAAATTATCACAACGCTTTTCTTTTCGTTATCGCGTGTATACTTTCTAATTTTCTTTTTGAACGATACCCCCCCACGCCCTCCGCTCGTTTAAATTTTTTAAATCCCTGGAGATATTTCATTAAAAATATTCCTGCAGTAATACAATATCGAGTTTTTACTTACGGATAATTCGGTCCGCATCTTGCCAAAAACAAATATTTTTATAAATAGATGCTTGCATTAAAACACGTTATTTTATTTATTAATTTTTTTTTTCAGATTCTACAGGAAAAAAATCAAAATTTACTATTCAATATCGGAGTATTAATAATCTAATTTCATATCTCCCGTTTAGTCAGTATAAAAAAAATGATTTAAGTTTCTGTTTAATCATTTAAAAATGTATAGAATAAACAGAAACTATTATATCAACTTAAAGAAAATTTTGTTTTAAACATAACAAATTCTTGCTTAATAACACTCCTGGTCTTCCATACTTTCTGTGGTTTTATTTTTTTACTATTTCCCGCGCTTTTTCGGATAGCGAGAAAATGACTGTCCTTCTTCTCTACATTGTCCTTTGACCTCAAATTCTTGCGTGCTTAAATAAAATGTACTTTTTATTCTGTTTTAAAGTAATAGGTAAACATTACTTTTAGAAAATCTAGTTAATTAATCCTTAAATTTACTAAAAGTCTTTGAAACACATCTCTATATTAAATTTTGAAGAGAATTTTCGTAACAATGGTGGCGCGATGAGTGTTTTACTCATTGTGTTTTACTGTTTTTGCTAATGCTTTATAATGCCTCAAAATTATTTTTACGCGAAAATTAATTTTTTCTTTTTCATACGGATTGGCTGTGTAGACCATCTTTTTAAGAATCGAAATTTAAGTTCAAAGAAGACATTTCAAATGTGTTTTTCTCTTTTTATTTATTTATCACGTATTTAAAAAGACAACAACCGTGGAAATAATTTTTTTCTTTATAAGCTTATAAAAATCTATGAACAAGAGGACAAGTAATATTTTAAAATAAAAAGACACAAAAAACGAGTAATTATGAATTTTGAAAAAAATGTTTTCTCTGGGTATTTCTTTCATTATCACATTTTTAACAAAAATTCGCTAAGTTGAAAAAAATGTATAACTCCAGTTTCATAGGTTTTTACAGATTTTATCGGAATTCTAAAAAGCTTTTTAAAACAATTAAAATCGCCGATGGAGTGAAAAGAACAGTAAATATTTTTTATTACTATTTACTAATTTGGGAATGTCAAGAAAAAAGCCGTCCTTTTGATACAGGTTTTTTTTTTTTTTTTTTTTTTTTTTCCGGATACATTTGTTTTTGCTGGATATACGTTTACACTACACATATTTTGAAAAAAAATTATTCTTAAAAAAATGTATTGCACTTTATTTTCGTTTCTCCGGGTCTAATAACATTTTGGGGGAAAAAATTATAGACTTTTTCAGCCTACAGAACGGTAAAAAGATTATAAAAGTTAATAAGTAATGTTTTCATTTTAAACATTTTATTCTTTAAAATTAAAATATGTTCTCTGTATCATCAAAACGCGTGTTTACTTTCGATAATAAAAGCAAAAAATAAAAAAGAACCTATTTCCTAAAAAATTAAATAAGTGACATGTAAATCAAAAAGAATTCACAAAGATTTTCATAAAAAATATTTCTAAAATAATTTCCTTCATAACTCCTGAAAGTTTCACTAAAATAGAACAATTATCTGATTTTTGCAAGAATTTCCAAATCAATGTTTTTCACAGCAAAATGATGTTCAAATTTTCCATACTAATCACCTGTTGATGCCAGAAAAACATTTTTAACTCGCATTTCAAAGATTCAGAAAAGGATTTAAAAATATAATTTAATAATCAAAAATCCTTTTATCTTTCCTTTTCCTAATAATAACAAAGATTTTAACGATAAAAAACTTTGTCTTCAAGTCTGGGACCTTCATCATGTATTTTTTTGTAACACTCTTTCAATGTACCTCTGCAATATAAACATACGGAAAATTTGTCCAGAACCTCACCAAAAATAATTCAATTAAAAGAAAACAATATTTATTGAGAATTGGTGTTTTCATCATTTCATAAATCATTATCTTTTTGCAGGTTTGTCAGGAAAAAAATTAAATTCAATATTTATTTCTAAAACATTTACTTATTTTTCAGTGCGATTTTGAAATTCGTCTAGTTGCTGTCTGTAACAAGAGATTTATTAATTAAAAACATGATTGAAGACCCAACAAAGATAAAGTTTAATGCCATTTTCGAGTGAATATTTAGTTAAAATTTTTTCATTTATTTTCATTTGTATATCTGCAGGGTTATATTTAAAAAGCATTTTCAGTCCATGGTGATATCTTAAAGAAAACATTTCTGATATTTTTAATTTAAAATTGTTTCATAAAATACATAATATTTTTCCATTTTTTTAATACAAAAAAAATGGAGTCATGTACATGCATATTTTTTGAATAAACAGGATATGATTTTGCTTTAAGGTTAAACTTTAAACTTAAAATATTTTTTTATTATAATATATTAAAATTAAATAAACTTTAATAATCTTTATTACTACCATATTTCATTTTATTTCCTTTACTATTTTCATATTTCATTCTGTTATTTGCCACTCTACTCTAAAAACAACTAATTAGGGAGGATTTTATTGAAGAAATATCAAGAAATGGTACTTTATACCTGAGGAAGCATATATTCATTATTTCCAGAACATGCCTAACAGGAGTAGAGGTTTCCTGTTTAGGATTGGTTTTCTGGTTCCTTCCAACTCTGTACTTCTGATGTCTTTACTTGAAATCAGAAATTTTAATTAGTAATTATTACTATTTTTTCCTTTCCCAATAGGAGTAGATGGGTTTGCCTGTTGTCCAGTTCACACTCCTCCCCAGTCTTTTAATCAGGAGTAGAAGGTGTATCCCTTGATTCTTGTTTAGGATTGGGTTTCCGGTTCCTTCTAAAGTCTACTTCTACTCTATACTTCTAACTATAGTTTCATTCAGTAATTAAATTGATATCAAGACTGGAATTAGCTGTTATCTTTCCTGTGTAGCCCCAAGGATTTCCCTTCTTGCCCTTTCTTACACTGATATAACTTCACACAGTAACCCTCTATCTTGATTGCCTTGTCAGCTGGGGCTCCAGAGTGCGCTGACTGTACTACTGCAGAGGAGGTACCCCCGCAAAAAAAATGCGGCCACCTGTTTCACATGAGTGGTGACTTGTAATGTCTGGGTGATGGGATCCTGGTGGTTGAGGGTTTCAGGAGTTTGGGTGGGTTAGTTCTGATTCCAATACACCACTTTGGACCTTACTTGGACTAAACACCGTTGCAGAGGCCCAATCTGATCAATTGGCTGGTCATGACAATCCCTCATGCCTATAACTATATCAATTTATGAACATTATTTACATTAGTCGGACTATTGTCCTCATCTTTGTCGCCATATTTATTACAACGTTTCGGTCGTTGTACGCTCTGGCCTTCTTCAGGTGGTTGGAATGTTGAACTGAACCCTTTATTTCGCTCACTGGGGTAGACTGTTCTAGTTCCAGGTGCCAAGTTTAATGGATGTCAGTTATCAGTTATCTCCTGTTAATTTCCCTCTGAAAGTTCTCCACTGCCTTAGCTGGGTATTGAACTCACACTCTTTGGGTCCTGTCACTGGATCTAACTAATGCCTTTATCCACTGTGCCATGTGTCCTTGAGACAGATATCAATTTATGAATAAAAAATGCCATCTCTATCCAATTTATAGGTGATGACTGAAGGTGATGACTGAGGGTCAGTCGGTTCAATGAGATCTAGATTTAGACATGGCTGTGAACATGCCAGTTTGTACACTTACTCGAGAAGTGCAACAACTGGTTTAACGGGTGCTCAGAGTCTCTCTCGAATATGAGTATACTGGTTTGTGTAGCTCTGACCTGTCAAGGCAACTGATACATCCCAATTTTTGGCTCCAAGGTGTGTTGGGAGCACAGGCAGTGAATCTCAATATGCAAAAATTATGAATAATCAAAATAAAAAGCCGAAAAGATGTTTTCTAGACTCCGATTCTGAAAAAGTAATTAATATGGAATTTCCAAGATTTTTTGTGTTCACGTTCCTTAAAGAAACTCTGCTGGCAAAACTTTCCCCTTTCTTGATTGAAAAGAAGGATTAATCCTAAAACAAAGTTGAGAAATGACAATTGCTGGTTGAGGTGGAACATAGGAAACACACAGAAACTATAATAAAGATGAAGTCCTTTCATAATATCAACATTAAAACCTAATTAAGCCAGTGGTACAATGTATCCCTGCTCCACTAAGATGCTTTAGGTGCCAAAAATTTGTACATCATAGGGATAGCTACAGAAGTCACTCAACATGTGGAAAATGTGACCAAAGAGATTCAGACCATACTGAAGACGAATTCCACATTGAAATAAGAAGTACTAACTGCCAGGAAATCATCCAGAACATGTGAGTTCTGGGAAAAGGAAATTTTTAAAGTAAAATATAATAGAAAAATCTCATTTTCAGAAGCAAGGCAAGCAGTAGAAGGTTACATGAAGGACACTTCCTATGCAAAAATGATAGAAAATAAGACTAAAATAATGGCAGCAAGTCTGACAAATACAAAACCCTCAATGAAAAGCTCAGACACTTGGAACAAAATGATTAGCCCAAACTTCAAATTTACCTAAAAAGTCAATATTCCAAGGAAATGGAGCAATCTGAACTGCAAAAGGACAATGAAAAACTGAAATAATAAATAAAGAAAAAACAAATAGTAAAACGACAGCTCAAACACAAACCACTACTACCAAAAATACCAAAAGTCATAGCGGTCTCCTATCCATCCACCAAAACCCAAGAAAGATAGAAGCTTATCTTCCAAAAGAAACAAAAGCTGGAAATCCACAATGACTAAATTCCTACGTAAAACAGATTTGACAAACTAGAAAAGATGAAGGTGGAATGTCAGAACCCTCAAACGGCTAAAACCTCTAAAAATGAAAATCTAGAATAAAAGAATTTAAGCTAAAGTCTGAAAATGTTTAAACAGCCATGCTTAAGATAATGGAACTGCTGTGGAATAAAGGCAAATATAAATGAACTGCTGTTAATAAAAGACCTGTCACTGGCAGTTGTTTGCCTTCAGGACACATTCCTTAAGCAAGGTGACAAAATGAATATAAAAGAATATAAAAGATCCATAAACATGACACTGGGCTTTGTGCATCTGGTGATACATCTATCCTATGATTTACCTCAAAGTAAAATAAATTTGACAACTACTTTACAGGTGACCGCTGTTAAAGTGACCCTGTATAGGCCAATAAACATTTGCTCGGTATATATCCCACCTAATGAATGAGTAAATGAAGCCAAAATTCATGAAATTATAAGGCAACTCCCTGCACTCTTTATGATACTAAGGGACTTTAACTGTCACAGCACCATATGGGACTTAAGACACAAACTAACAGGGAAGGACTTTAGAAACAATGACTTATGTATTTATAATGATAAAACTCAACCTACATAGATCCATTTACTGGCAATTACTCTGCAATAAAGATCCATATGTGATCCATCAATCTATATTGATTTCTCTTGGAAGGTTCTGGCAGATACATGCAATACTGATCACTTGGCAATTGCTCTGCAAAATTCAGAACATAATGATAAAAATCCTCTTTGTTGGAAATTAGGCAGAGCAAACTGGGATGAATTTAAAAACCAATGTTCTGATAAACTAGCTGAAGGTAAATGCACCAAGGACTTAAAACAATTTAAGGAAATCCTTATATGTATTCCAAAAAAGTTCAGTACAAAAAAAAACTTAATAGATCTTTGTTCAATGATGAGTGGAAGGAAGCCATGAGGCTTAGAAGATGAGTTTTGAGAGATTTCAACAACCAACCTTCAACCTCTAATTTGTTACAATTTAAGCAACTTTGAACAAAACATGGAAAATAACTGAAGAAAGTGAAAAAGAATGTTGGAAAAACTATGTTAGCATCTTTAATTCTGCCACAAAAACAAAATCTATATGGGATAAGAAAAATAGCTGGTAAACATCATACTAATGCTATAGAACATCTCTTGATAAATAACTGTAAAATAACCAGCAAAAAGGATACTGCTGATCAATTAGCCAAAATAATCTCCAAAAACTTGTCTGCCAAAAATGGTAGCCATCAATTCTGAAGCTTAAACAAAAAGTGGAAAAACAAAAATTAAATTTTAAATCAAATAACACTGAGAGTTATAACCTACCATTCACTATAAAGGAACTAAATGAATCTGTAAAGAAAGCCCACAAGATAGCTGTGGAACCAGATGATATCCACTATGAATTTACAAAACAGTTGCCCAACAAATCATTACAACTGTTACTAAATTTTTATAACAAGATATGGACAAATGACAGATATGTGAAGACAGTCATTCATTATCCTTATTCCAAAACTTGGAAAGGATGACACAGACACTGAAAGTTACAGGCTGATAGCACTAACAAGCTGCCTATGTAAAACTATGGAGAAAATGGTCAACAACAGGTTGACTTGGTACCTGGAAACTAACAGCCTAATCAGTGACTACCAATTTGCTTTTAGGAAAAAAAGAAGGGAAGCCTTCATTAAGAAAGAACATTTCATGGCAGTATTTTTTGACTTAAAAAAGGCATACAATACAACATAGAAATTTGCTATCTTGAAAGATCTGCATGAACTGGGTCTAAAAGGAAGGCTGATTCAATTCATAGGGAATTTCCTGAAAGACCAGAGGTTTTAAGTCCATATAGGAAGCATGTGATTGGAACTACAAGATCAAGAAGAAGGGGTTCCGCAAGGAAACATTCTTTCTATTTTGCGTAAAAATTAAAAATCATAGTTAAAACCCTAAGCTCAGGAGTGAGAAGCTCTCTATATTTCAACAATTTTCTAAATATCGATATATGCATATCATTGAAAACAACTCCAACAATGTCTCAATAAAATACACAAATGGACCACTGAAAATGGCTTTCTTTTCCAAAATGAAAACTAAATGTCTACATTTCTACAAATTAAGAAAATTGCACAATGACCCATGTTTAAAATTAGATGGAGCAGAAATCCCAGTATTGGAACAACACAAGTTTCTATGCATTTTCTTTGTTAAAAAATTAATGTTCATTCCCCATCTAAAATATTTGAAAACAAATTATAGAAAAGCCTTACAACTTCTGCATGTAGTGACCCATACTGAATGGGAAGCAGATTGACTAACATTGTTTAAATTATACAGATCACTACTTTGCTCAAAACTGGATTACACTAGTTTCATATTTGGAGTGGTCAGAAAGTCTTACCTAAAAATTCTCAATGCAACCTATCATCAAGGCCTCAGAATAGAACTCGGGGCTTTTAGAACATCCCTAGTGGAGAACTTATACAGAGAAATTTAATGAAACACCTCCACATTTATGATGCACTAAACTGGCACTACAGTACTATGTAAAAATAAAATCATGCCCAACTAACCCAGCTTACAGCAGTATGTTTGAACTGAATTACTGCAATCTATTCCAACAAAAAGATAATGCTATATGCACTCAGGATGAAATCTGTTGCTGAAGAGTTAGGTATCACACTCTCAAATATACAAGAAACGACTGCAGCCAGTGTTCCACCATGGACTATTAAGCAACTCAGAGTTCTGCTACATAATACATACATTACATAACCTCCCAAAACAAAAAATGCACTCATTCACATTCCAGGATAAGTTTCAGGACATATTGGCAAACTTCCCTAACCATACACCCATCTATACAGACAAATGTGATATGATGTGCAGCAGTGAACCAAAATATTACCCCAAAAAAGGCGTCTCCCAAAGGGAAGCTCTATTTTCACTGCAGAGTCTTATGCAATCGAGTTGGCTCTCATCATTATCTCAGAGAGCAAACAAAAGCATTGAAGTCATCCTTCAAAATGGTATCAATGCTTTTCTTGTTGTCCTTAACCTTATTGATGTAAAATACTACAATTTCCTGATTGAACTTTTCGGAGTTAGTGCATACACTTAGATTACTTTTAGAGAGTATCTTTTGCCTAATTTCATCACTATTCAACCTATTCTGTCTAATATACTGTAAAAATTTACAATTTTGCCCACAATGTTATTACAGATTAAAAATTCCATGCCACTAAAGTTGCTATTTTCCTTTAGCTTATAAAAAACATAAATGGTTACTTTTATTCAGCTTTGAGAGATTATCTACCTTTCTATGAGCCTTGCTAATACTTAATACACAGCAGGTGATGTTATTCAGTTCTTTTATTACTGGTATCAGCTAATGCACACACATATTATTGTCTCATTTTATAAACTTAAAAATAAATATTTGTAAAATATTTTTTCAGATTTTTATTTATTAATTTATTTAAACATTGTTAGAAAAACTTTGCCATTTATTTTTGAAATGGTAAAAGTTTTTGTAGTAATGATATTCCTCAATATTTCAATGTAAAATTTTTATTTTTTTTTGTTTAGAACAAATAATTTAATGCTCTTTTTCTTTTTTAAGTGAGCAAAATATTGAGTGGTTAAATTTTGTACAATAAAGCAAATTATTAAGTGTTTTTTTTTTGTTTTTTGAGTTACTCACTCAAAGGATTTCCTGGAAAACATGACTTGGAGTTTGTGTTTCAATTAAAAAAAATAAAACTAGGCTGGAAGTAAGAAGGAAACAAAATTGGTAGTCAAGGTCATTGTTGATGAAAATGTGAGTTGAGTCAAGTTAGATGGGAAAGCAGAGGATAAAGTCATGATAGAATGAAGAAGAGGGAAGGGAAGAAATTGTTAATGGCAACTGATTGAAAGAAACGGGGATGATAGATAAAGAATAGATAAGAGTAGTTGGAGGAGGAAAGGTAGAAAGAAGGCAGAGTAGAAAGATAAAAGAATTAATAAGAGAGTTGCAGAAATTGATGAGTCAACAAAGAATGAAAGATGATAAAGAAGAGAGGAAGTATAAGAATGTGAGGAAGACAACTGAAAAATAAAAGAGTTAAGAGATAAAATGAATGGAAATATGTTATGGAAGCAAAGTGAAAGAACTAAAATTAGATAAGCAAAGGAACATGAGAAAAATCAGAGAAGTAGAAAGAATAGTTGGTTAAGAAGAGACAGGATTTATTTAAAGAAAGGAAAAACAGAAGATTAAAACACAAGGGAAAGAAATGTGGAAAAGAAAGTGAAGAAAAAATTGGAGAGAGGAGGTATGAAATTCTTCAATACTGAAAGAGTAAAATCGATGGAAAAATGAGAATGAACAGAAGAAAAGGAAGACAGACATGAAGTAAAAGGAAAGATGGATGATGAAGAGGTGATAGTAGACAAAACAAAATTGGATATGAAGGAAAACGAAAAACCTTGATATGTCCAAGTAATTTAAACATAAAATGAAAAGAAATAATTTTTAAAAAGGATAAATATTTAGATGAGAGAAAAATAAGAGATTAAATATAAAGGAGAAATAAAAGTATTTAAGGAGAATAAAAGTATTTAAGGGAAGTAGAAAATTTCAAAACTCCAAGTGAAAAGCTGTCAAGGTAAGTGCAAAAAGAAATCCAAAATTGTTTAGACAGGAAACAAATTTGTAATATCTTCATTTTTAGTGCTCAAGGGAACTGACAAATGCAACATGTGCCTGCAAATCAAATGACTCTTTTTATCTTATCAATTTTATTATGTCATTGCAACCATTTGATGGCGATTGCTACTAGGAGACTACAATATTCTCCCTCTTTTTCCAAAATATTTAAAGCCTTTATTGAGGTTGAACATTGTTATATTTTTAGTGACATGAAAGAAAAAGAATGAATCCATTAAAAGTGATGGTTATTCATACATGCAAATACTTAAATATTTCACTGTATTTTACTTTTTAATTATTACTCAAATAGGAAGAAACTTTTTCTTTGTGTACAAAGAGTGAAAGAATAAATGTCCAATTTAGTCCAAGATGATAATTGTTGGAATAATTGAAGAAAATAATTGTATATTTGGTAGAATTATTTGATAAAGTATAGACATATTATACTAAACTCTGTACAAGGCCAAAAACTGCTTAAAATTCCTGTGTCCCTAAGCTTTTACTTCTTGACAATAGGGTGCTGTAAACTTCTTGAAATAACCAAAAAGCCATTCCTAAAAGAAAATCTGTTTGGTCAGATTTGGGGAAGTAAATGATTTTGGTCAAATTTCAGCACTATCTTGTAAGTACTAACCAGGTTCAATACTGTTTAAATTCCATGATTCCATAGGATCTAACAATTTATGTAAGTTGTCTGGAAATTCAAAATGTCAATAGATATTTACTAAGTAAGATTGCAAGGCCATGAAGTGACCAAGTTTACAAACATAGCATGCAGGCTCTAGTTCATTGGTGAAAATCTAAACATGAATTTTGAACCATTCCCATACACATATATGATGGATTTTTTAAAATTAATGACTCCTATTTATATATATATATATATATATATATATATATATATATAGAGAGAGAGAGAGAAACAATAACACCAATGGAGAGAAAGTCTTCTACAAAATCTTATTTTTCCACCTAGTCACCACCATTGGATATAGATTTTCAGCAATACACAAGAGCCTGCATGTCATGTTTGTAAACTTGGCTTGTCATGCACATCACTCTTATCATTGTTGAAATGTATTACCTACTGTCTAACTATGCTCACATTCACTATTTGGTTACTGTAAATGTTCAGCAAACATCAGTGAATGTTAATGGGTGCATTCTTTTTCATATGGAAGAATTAAATGACACATATTTACTCTACATACATTTTCATAGCAGACTATATTTTGCCATTTATCTGAAACAAGGCAAAAAGAAATGGATTATTGGCAGAAAGATTCAACCTCTACTACCATACCACCAACATTAATTTCTGACCAAGTAGGAGGCATTACTATTGGAGCAACTCCCATGTTTGTTTGTGTATGTGTGTTATTTAGACAGCTAGAATTTATTTAAACAAATTAAATTCAAGTTTAAATTCAACTGACAAGGTCTGGGCTGTTTAATTTTTCATTTATATTTTTTTCAGTTTAACTTGTTTTTGCACACACATGCAAATGCCATTTACAAAGCAATTTCTTCTTGAGTTAAACTAATGTCATAAAAGCAAATGTTAGTATGCCTGAATAAGTGGTCCATGATTTAAGAAATCTTTACTCATCTTAATTCTAATTCTCAGTGCCAGGCACACAGTGGAATTTGGCAGATAGTCATATGACATATTCCAACAGTAAGCAAAGTTTCTAAGCCAATAATTCCTTTGTGAATGGCACTTGTGTTTGATATCTACATTTTGCGTGTCACATCTAATATTTCAAGATGTTCTTCACAAATGAATCTGTCAGCTGTCTTTGTCATTCATTTCTTAGAAATCCAGATTATCTGCAGCTCTTCCATCTCAACAAGAATTTGTTCCTGTAAACAAAAAGAACAAGTTTTATTTAACAAAAACATTTTGTTTCTAATACACTTAATATTTCCTATTTTCACATGATTAAATTACAAAAATTATGAAAAGATTGACAAATTTGACTCACATTAGGTAGACAATGAGTTTTCATCAGGGTTCTTATGGCATCCACTCTCACTGTAATCAATGTAATGTTTACATGTATATCTATTTGTACACACATGTATTAATAACATCTTGAAATGATTTTGATAACATTTTCATAAGACATTTTAAATTTCTGAAAAATATGGAAATAATAAAATTTAACACTTATAGATTCAAAATAACAGTATCATTTTATATTTTATATAAAATATCAAAACTAGCATTCAAAAATTGTACAAAGCTTTTGTCTTGTTTGATAGATGCATTTGAACAGACTAGATTTTCAGTACAAAATTTTATGTAATTTTCTTATCTAGTATTTCAAATAGATTTTTATTTTTATAAAAAAATCTATCTAAAAAATTTGAATGAAATTTGAAATTTTTTGATGTTTCCTTTAAAAATTTACATTTCATTTTCTCAAGTATTTTACTATATTCTTGCCCGTAAGCTTATAAATGATGAAAATTTATCAACTTAAATAATTTTATTACAATTATTATAATAAACCTTTCATGAATTTATGTTTTATTCCTTACCTATCCTTAATATCAAGCAATGTTGTTTCTGTGTAATTTTTAAAAACCTCTAAATGATATACCATATATTTGGGGTCATTTCTGAAGATTTATACTTGCATTCCAAATTTGGTCAAGGTAAAATACAGTGAGAATAATCCAAATAAATGGCTATCACAGATAACTGTGTCTTCAAACAGTGGCAGTAAGCAGAAAATTTGGTTTGGTCAAAGCTAACATCTTGCTGCTGTCAAATAACGCAAGTCAGCATGGTAAGGCAACAGAAGTGACAGCTATACAAACACAGAGACTGGCTAAACTGACAAATGCTCACTGCTTTTGGAATGAGAACAAAGAAAGACAAGATGAAGTTGCATTGCCTATTCTGGGAACAACCCTCAGTTTGAAGCCAAAACTAGAGAAATGTGAAAAGGAAACAAACATTTATTGACATTTGGGTTTTACTGGTGGCTTTTGCAGTAACAGATATTTTTCATTTTTCTCTTTGCCCATTTCTTATGGGTGTTTTGGCACAAGTTTGTTTGTTTTTTACGCTTATTAGTTTCCTTCTCTCTTTAGCCTGTTTTTATAATATAAAGATCAGACTTTGACAGCAGATATCTCTTTTGCAGAGAGTAATATTCCTGGAGAGTCAAACTGACATGTTACTCCAACCTAAGAAATGAAAATATTTTCAGATGAAATTTATAAAGATTCAAATATAATTTTATGGCATATTAATGATATAGTGGATGATTTTTAATCTCTGTTTTTGTAGACATTTACTCCTGAAATTGGATAAAATACTGTTATCGTATTTTGAGAATTTTTCATAAATTAAAACAAACTGTTTTTACTGTGTATTCAATCTCTCTAGAGGCACTTTAAACTTCTGTACACATGTAATATTTGAATTTTTTTCAAGTGTTAAAATACCAATATATCTACTTATCTTTACCTTGTGTTTATTACATTTATAATGGTGAAATTAGTTGTTTCCATACAGGCAATATTTAGCATTCATTGATCAGTGTTAGCTAAAATTCATAGAATCTCTTTCTTAAAACATTTTCCAGGAAATTAAATTTCCCAAATTCACTAGCTATTATCACACTTTTTAGTATTTGCTGGGAGTTTCCTTCCAAACTTTTTGTCTTTTGATAGTGTGGAAAGTTAACATCTTGATTATATTATTGTTTTTTTCCTGCTGTGATACCAATTTCTGTTGCTGCTGCTGCTCTTGAAAGTGTTCAAGTGATGTGGCCTTTGGTTATTTGGTAAAGCTCTTTGGGATATTGTAGCACCATTCTATTGGGTCTGATGAAGGATTATCTTCTTTAAGATTTAAAAGATTTAATCATTTGAAACATTTTTAATAGTCAAAGAAAGATAGATGATAGTTTAGACATGTTTGCACAAGTTGTATGATATACATATAAGAACCTAAATCAAATGAACCAAGTTCTCATATTTTTGTAGCGTCTTATGGTGCTGAACAAAACTATGTCTAAATTTGTTATACATTGCGGTATTCTGAATTTTCATGGATTCATGGTATGTGGCATCGCTACGCTTATTTAAATTCTAGATCATGCTTTCTGTTTTGAAATGGTTTACATTTGATTGTTAATTTTTCTTGTTCAACATCATTCTTAGAGAAATTGGAGAATATTGGAGTTCACATATCCATCATGCCATACTCCTGATAAGGTTTGAAATAATTTAGCAGATATATGACTTTCAGCCTCTCAGATGATTTTTTTTCTGGAAGAAAATCCTTTTAGAAGAATCCTTCCTTGTTGAATCCTTCCTAAAATTCTTTTTGAAGATTCCTTCCATGTTATTTCCAAGCTGGAAATATTCTTATTCATATTCATTGATTACTATTACTGATTTACTTTAATAGTATATTTATTCCTTTTTAACAAAGAAATAAACTATGAAAAATTAAGTGAAATCAATGACAAAACTTATGTCAAATTTTATTGTGCAGGTCAATGTTTTTATCATAAAATTGGCATTAACCAATTCCCAAGATATATGATTAAATCTAAAATATTACCTTTCACTTTCCTGTCTTTAATCTTCTTTCAAAACAGTTGCTTCTCTAGAAACACATAGAACAAACAAGCTAACCTAAAATGTTTGTTTTGAAGAAGAGGATGTACTGCAAACCTTCACAGGAAGTTAGTGAATATCTATGAAAAAGCTACACTTGATGTAGACATAGTAAGGTGGTAGATCAATTGAGTTAATGGTAATCCTTCAGAGAAAGATGAATGTTACCACAGTGATAGGCCCTGCAGTGGCAGCCAATCTGCTGTTGTGAATGAGGATAAGACCAATCAGGCTGAATCCCTTATTACAGCTAACCACTATAGGAAAACTCTGTAAAATCCTTTTGGTGAGTCATGATAGCTGCTGCAGTTTAGCACAGTTTTTTTTTACCCAAAGTTCTGTATCAAGAGGGTTCCTAGATTGCTAAAATACTCTTTGAAGGTGAAAAGAGCTGTCTCTGCTAGAGTTGCATAATATGGAGAATCCTCAAATTACAGCAATTTTCCAATGATGAAGTGAAGCTGGTTAAGAAAGCATTTAAGTGTTTTTGTCTTGTCTGATTTCTGCACGTCGAGAGTGCCTTTGTTGACTGAGAAAAACACTGGTGTTATATAGCTCTCCCAGTCCCAAACCCATGCTGACTATTGGCTAATACCTGAGTAGGTCTTCTCTCAACAGCCCATTGTGGAAGGGGATGCAACTCATGGTGCTTACAGCACCACATACAACCAACTTGGAGTCTTTTATCGGGCCGACCCAATTCTCTGTTACAAGAAGCTTCTAAGAGGCACATATACATGCCTTCATTCAAATTCAGTGGTGCAGGAAGGAGGATAGGGTGAAGACTAGATCTGTAATCCTGAAACTTATATGTTCATTTTGATATGCTTTGTGCTCTTCTATAATTAAATCTCTTGTTGAGTGAGTAAGTTTTCTTTTTCGGGTATAATATATGTAGAAATTATCTAAATGATTGACTATTGTGAGCAGTCAGCTAATCAATTATCAACTTTTTTTTTTTTTTTTTTTAAGCAAATCACCCCAAGCAAGGCGGAAGTGCCACTAGAATGCAAGGGGTTACAGAGAGCGAGAGTAAGAGTAAAGAGGAGTGTTTGGGAAAAGGATAGATAGGACAGGGAACAAGGTCAAGGCCTCAGAAGATGTCAATTGACATTACATTTGAATATTTGAAGATTATAACTATCAGGGAACAAGTGAGAGGATGGGAGTTCCACTGACAGGAGGTATGAGATAAGAAGCTGTTGGAGTAGAAGAAATGGTTACATTTAGCCATTTTGACAGTGAGAGGGTGGAACTGAGATGCCAACCTAGTAGCTTGACAAGATGCCAGACCAGGACCAATGCCATTACATATCCATCTCTGGATTTTGTCGAGGACCTTGAGATGAACAGCAGAGCACCAGACCATATATGGCAGCAGTATTTCCTGCAAGGACGAATGGTTGATATGTAGATTTGAAGGATGGACTTAGGCAAGAAAAACCTGGCGCTACACAGAAATCCCAATTTTCCTTGCGGTAGATGAAGCTATAGATTCAATGTGTTTGTTCCACTTCAGGTCAGTGGACAGTGTAAGACCAAGCAAGCTCAGAGAGGCACTCTAGTGGAGTTGGGCATCAGCCATCCTGATGGTAGGCAGGGAGGGTTCTCTATGGTGGGTAAATGAGAGCAGTTTCATTTTGGAGTTTTTAAAGTTTACAATCCATTTTCTGCCCCAGTTAACCACAGACTGGATCTCCTTTTTGAGACCTACAGCCAGGTTAGTTTTGTCAGTGATGCAAGATTTACTATTGAGGCAGGAGTAAATAGTAGTGTCGTCTGCGTAAATGCCAACTTGGGAATTGATAACATCAGGAAGATGGAGCCTTGGGGAACACCAGCGTTCGTATGAAAGGAACTGGAGGAGAACCTGCTTAGGATGACCTTCATTTCACTATTTGACAGGAATGATTTTATTTAGTCAAATAATTATCCTGTAATACTGTATCCCTGAAGCTTACACAGAAGGCTAGCATGCCAAATCCTATCAAATACTTTAGAGATATCTAGAGCTCAAGCTTCTCCGTTATTGTAAAGTGCTTGGTATATAAATTCAGTTATGGTCATGAGCATATCAGCTGTGGACCGGGTAAAGTGAAAACCATATTGCTTGTCTGAGAGCAGATCATGGGATGTAAGGTGCTTAACCACT
>OZ038481.1:63424180-63444180 GCA_964036315.1 Acanthosepion esculentum | reverse complement strand
AAAAATACAGAGAGGAAAAATATTGAAGTTTAGGAAATAAAAAAATATTTTCATTGAACAAAGAAAATAATGGAAAATTACAAGTTAACATATGTTTGATTTAAAAGAGGAAAATATCTATTTGCAGCTGTGCTATCATTTTATTTCTAAAAATAAACATGTAAAAATAAATTATTATGAGTAATGTAGTAATACTCTTTATGATTTATAAGCATAAAAATGTTGCAGTACACTTTTCAGTGTGTGTGTGTGTATATATATATATATATATATATATATATATATATATTAGAATTATTAATATAATGCATAGAATATACTGTTACTATTTCAGTTAACTTCTGTATTAGCATAAAACATGTAATAGAAGTACTGAGATGAATCCATTTTGTTAACCTTCTCCTTGGCTGGATGCCAAACAAGGCTAGAGAACCCAGTCTATTCTATGGAGAAGAGATGGATTCCTACTTTTTCCAAAGGGCATTTGTGTAAAAGCAAACATGACAGACTCAGTAGTAATTTAAACTTGGTTCACTGATACTATTTCTATGCTAGTACTTACTATACAATGTGCATATTCACAGTCCTGACTGAAATAGAAGAGAAAAGATAGTAATGACTGAAAAGATGTGCAATATCCATTCTCATAATAAATCACTCAAGTAGGGAAAGGTGGGTAAATTCTTTTAAATCTTTTCTGATATAGAGAAAACAAAATTCTGATTTCAAAGTATTAAAATATACAGCCTCATATATAAATATATACATATGAATTCAGGCAATGACCATTACATCTGTACATAGAAATACACAGAGACTTATCACTGTCAGCTTGATCCAGTAATTTGACTTGTCACATCATATGCTTTCTCAAAAAAAGACAAACCAAAAACATATTACTTTGTCTGTTTCTAAGACGATATGTCATCTGCAAGAATGGAACTGACAGAAAGCTTGCTTGATTGAATCCGTTTATGCTGTGGTTATATAGCAAGAGGAGAAGAATTGGTCTGCTTGGAACTATTCTTGTCAATCATCTTGTAACATACTCACTCAGCAGACATTAGGTCTGCAGATACATCTGCAAGCATCACATTTATAGAACTTGAGGGCTTATTTAAGCCATACTTCTTTATTTGCATTTTTAAAAGTAAAATGTTTACATTTAGAAGCTTCCATTTTGATGAGATTGTATTTACCTGTATTGGTTTATAACTTGGATATTATATGAACTTAAAATATCTAGGTAATTTTAATAAACAATTGCAAAATTAAGTGAAAAGTAAAATTCATAATATTTAATTGTTAATCATCATTTTTTTTTTTTTCATAAATAATGTATCTGTTGTGGACATTCACTGTGAACTGATATTTAAGGAAAAACATATTTACTACACTGCTGTAATTTTGGTACAATGGAGCAGGTACCAGGTCAGCATAGAGATTTTTGTTGTTGGTAATTGAGAACAGGCCTCACAAACACAAAATCAATCAGATGCCCATGTTTTTCTAAAATAGGATTTGACACTATTCTGGAATACAACAGACATCCCAGGTAGTTAAAACTATACCTGAAATTGGAACAAACAGCAAAGATAAGAAAATTAGTCTAAGAATCGTACAATGAATTTGCAGGTTGGAAAAGTGAAAGAGATGTAGATGTTAGGAGAAATGCATCTGGGCTCAAGGGGAGTAATTAGAAAAATAAGGTAGGCTATTTTTTCATTAATATTCAGTGGCTGAATACTTTCTCGACAGATCTAAGACATGTATACATGGGGAAGCTGAAACGTTCTTGGCTTGACCAGAATCATACCAAATGACCAAACACCAGAATTACTTTATTTGATAGGTATTCTTGGTAAGACTAAGAACTTCTATACATGCAAGATGGTTGTGACTTGATTTTGAGTAATGTCATCATTTGATTATTGTCACATATGGTCATGCATGCGCACGCGCGTGTATATGTTCACTGTTGAGTGACATGTTATTGTTGTTGAAGTTTAGTCAATTCTTTATTGCATCAATCAACTGTAATATGTAATTTACAAACCTCAGAAAAAATCAGAAATTAGAAAAATGACTTTCATGTGATGCAGAGGAAGGAATTCTGGTTAGCATTTAAATACTTAACTTTCTATTGTTGCTCAACAAAAAAGTACATTTTGGAGAAGATACCAGTGATGAAAAAAATTGATTACGAAAATCCCAAATTAAGAAAAACATGTTTAGATCTAGGATATTCTTTGCTTATTCAACCTTAAAGAATCAATTTGAAGAAAAAGTTTCTTTTGTTGGATTCAAAGTGAATTATTTCTCCTGAAACCATGACAAACCATACGACAATATAGTGTTTAACTGGCTTGTTTGGATGATACATTAGAAGAGGAAAGACATTTTTCTGGACCTAGATGTCAACCTGTGATTTGACTGCACACCATCACCTGTTTTTCATGTTACAGCAAATTCAGCCAGTGACTATGGAATTAAGATGTACTTTTACATGCAACATATTCTTCAAACTGATGAAGAGATTCAATTGTTTCAATTCATTTAACATTCCTTCAGTGCCTGCAGCAAATTCAAGATATTGAAAAATTCCTCAAAATTCTTTGAATCAAAAATTTTATGACAGAATAGACAATTTGCCTGAAAGATATCATCACAAGCCAAGGAAAATACTTTGTTGATTGAATAATAATAAAAAATTTACATAAATGAAAAATTTTGTTAAAAGAAAATGCTTGAAAATTTTGTATGACTCTAATATAAAAATAATAATGTATATATTTTATCTAAAGTGACAATTTGAATTTTCTTGAAAAAGTAATTAATAAGTGACACCAAGTGTTTAAGTAAAATAATATTTCTGAAGTATTTTAGGTTAGTATTCAAGACTTTTCAGGTCTTTGTTATAGATGGGGGAGAAAAGCATATCTTATCTCTCTTTCCGCTATAGATACTATCAAAGATTACAGTCTTTGAGACAATGGAAGAAAACCTAAACATAAAAATGTTTCACTAATTCTGATACTCATGCATATTCAATACATACTGTAAATTTCGCAAAGTACCTGCATGAAGAGACTGGGATATTATACATGTCAGCATGATCTTTATAATTTGTTTTTCAGAAAATGACAGTTTAATCAGCATAATAATAACCAAAGAGTTGTCTTCCCTTTTAAAAGATAACCTCTAAAATGAATACAAATCATGAATTTATACTTCAAAATAAATTTGTGTATTGTGGTTATGATAAAAACAATTTAAAAATGGAATCTTTATAAAGATATTCTGAATGTTAACACATTAGGATAATCTAAAAGAAATTCCTTAACTTCTTTATTTCAAAATGAAATATAAATTAAAGAATGCATTAAATAAAAATTAAATTTTGAAATCTCTTCAATAATAAAAAAGGAAAACAGAAATGCAATGAACATTTCTTCTTATATTGATTCATGTCATGAGTTATGTAATATCAATCATGTAAGAAATTTTTAGTTTTGGACTTGTTTGCAGATATATATATATATATATATATATATATATATATATATATATATATATATATAATATGCTATTTAGAAAAGCTGAGCAAATTAAACTTAAATGATAAAAACATGATACCTTACACATTGTGCTGTTTTATCATTATGTCATTAACATTCAATAAACATTGATTTTTTTATGTACATTAGCCTTTCTGTTTTATATGCCTTATTGTAGAAACCATAAAAATAATGGGGAATGTGAACAGGCTGATATTCATCAAAGCACATCTCTTAAATTGTTTTGCCTTGCTTTGCTTTTTAAGACTAAAAGTATTTGATGGGAATTTTATGCTTACAGTTTGATGGTTCTTGCAATTTTAGTTTATTTTGAATTGTTTAAAGTGCCAATAAATAAAAGGATGCATGCTCTGTTTACAAGCAGGCAAAAATCAGAAGAGAACATTTGCACTTTACTTATGAAGCTGCCTTTTTGTTTACTGCTGCAACTTTTCTTTTACTCAGTTTTAATTTTGTTGACTAATTTGAGAACTATCTGAATCATGTAACCAGTTGCACAATACTTAAATAAATTCAATTCTATTGCTGTTTAATAAATCTTTATTGCCCAAGTATAAGTGTATATTAAATATTACGGTGAAATGTAAGACTGTCAGTTTTCTTTTCTTTCCCTACTTCTATAAGTTTTCAAAATTTGGTATTCCAGTTGGAGAGAGTTTCTATCAGTATCATTATTCAGTCTTTAAATTAGTTTCAGGAGAAATTTTTAAACAATAGCAAATATAAATTGTATTTGTAAACTGAATCATCTGAAATTTGTAGTTGACGGGTATCATTAAGTTTCTTTGAGGTTGAAAAGTTGCCTGTTTTTTTTTTTTAAATTTATCTTAATAGGTTTCAAGATGCCATATGAAAATTCTTGTTAGAAGCATAAATAATACATCAAAGCCCTTAATAGGAACTGACACTGTAATGCACTATAATTAGAAAAAATATTATTGCAGTTAATATCTTTTATTTTTGTACGCTATAATTAGAAAAATATATATTTTTCTAATTATAGTGTACAAAAAGTGGACTCTTTTTAGTTTATATATATATATATATATATATATATATATATATATATATATATATATAATCATTAAGGAAAGAAGTATTTGGACTCTTGCAAAATATTTAATAATTTTCAATTTTTACATATGCTTCAAATTTGCAGAGGTAATATATTTCACAATTATGAAAAGAAATAACAATTTCCAAATATATAATGCAGAATAAAATTTAAACAAAAGTACCAGTTGAAAAACATATTTAGACACATTGCAATTACTGGTTGGAGATATTTTTCATAAACTTTTATAAGCCCTTCACATGTTTTTGAGATCTTGTGCCATTCTTCCTTGCAAATAACTTTCAAATCATTACTTTTTCTGGAGTCTCTCTGCTGAATTCATTCTTTCAAGATTCTTCTTGGAGGGCCTCAGGGTTAATGTCACCACCTGCTGTGAAATTCTTCATATATAGTAGAGACCTATGGGAGAGAGAGACCTGGTGGACTGCTGTATGTTCTCACAGGACTCTGCTCTTTCTATACAGCCCAAATGACCGACTTGTGGCTACCTAGATATCTTGATTTGAATTATTTGGACTACTATTTTTGAGGTATTATCAAGATGACCAACCAGTGGAACCTCTTCCCTCCCCACAATACCAAATATTTTTGCATTGATTTTTCAACATGCCAATCCTTGTTAGGTTATTTAATGTTAAATTTTGTGTGTAGCACACAGTGAGGATTGAACTACTCATTAGTAATGATCAACCAGACTCACCTGACTCACCATTATCCCAGATTGAGATACCTAAATATGTTGACGACTGCTTCCAAGGTGTGATGATGACTACCAAAACAAAAACTGCCTGATCTGGGTACATAGTTGCTTTTGAAGTCACATTTAAATTGAGGACAATTTTATTTTTCTGCTTATCTAAAAATGTTGAAAATATAAGATTTATATTATAATTTGTTGTTAGTTACTTAGTTTACCCTGTGTTTATATAGGCATGGTGGAATAGGAGGAGTAATGGATAGCAGCTTGGATTGAGGAATTTTAGAGACGAGTTTAAATTCCAGTCAAATCCATTACTTTCACTTATGTGCTAATACCCATGGGAAGGTATGAACCCTTTTCTTCTTCCTCCAGCTACAGGTAATTAGCAGGACAGACTGAATCCTATAGCCTTGGGTGGCAACTGGTCTAGGAGAAGGACAACTGTGAATTCAAAACCTGCAGAAGGTCGTTTGGGGACCTTGTGACATGTAGTGCACCAGGTCTCTATATTCAACCCTCTAAAAAGTGTGGTCGGTTCTGCACAAAGCCTTCACCACTATAATCAAATCATATGTGATGGTGTCTGGCTGTTGGTTGCTAGAAACTGAGTTGCTGACCCTCATACATCAAATACAACAAGAGAGTCCACCATTTATAAATAACCAAAGGATAGAATAGAATATTTCATTTTCATTGTGCATCCATGTAATCAAATGAGTCTGTATTGCTGCCATGTCACTTGTACAAATCAAAATACCGCTGGTACAATTCACCGTCCTTGCTTTCTGAACACGTCACTACGTAAAGCCGTCGCTTTCTCCCGTTTTCACTGCTCCAGCCCTCTTTTATCAGGCCAGCACTGCGGTTGACCAACCAATCAGCGTTCTTCGCTTCTATTCTCAGTTACACAGGCAAATTGCCTCCTCTAGTTTGACCAATCAGCACACGACTTGCTATCGGTGGAAGCACACCAAACTGTACAAAAACCCTCATTACTGCACGTACTACTAAAATGGCTGGATGGGAGAGTAATGCCATTTTCACGGAGCAAACTTGCTGATGTCACGTGCCTCACGTTAAGGTAAGACCCTTATTTTCCTATACACCAGATACAAGCCACTCTGGCTCGCTTGCTTCTACGGGGCTGTTCACCACAATCCAATCTCTCTAAAGCAAAATGTAGCTTTTGTGAGCTTCACTAAGTGAATAACATAATGAGTTATGAGCGCTAAGAAAATAGTAAGAACAGCACACAAAGTATAAAACATATATAGTTATTCTCATTTAATATACTCTGATGATATTTCTATATCGTTGATGCTTTACAATCAAAATACTTATTTCTATCTCCACCTCTCTACCTGCCTATTGTTTGTGCCTAAAAACAAATTATAATTCTCTTAGTGAATATATGATAGTAAAAAAGCAAAGGCAGCATTATTGTTCTTGAATGATGAGTCAGTTATCAAATATAAATTTGTTTTGAAATTATATTTTTCTTGTTATATTATAATTAGTTTCTTCATTTCCTTTTCTTTCTTAATATTTTTAGTAGATCCATTCTTCAGCCATGAAAGTAAAGATTGCTAAATAAAGAGAGGAGTAATGTTTGATTAGTATTAAACTTATATCACATACATTGGTAGTGTATGAAGGATGTATTCACTATTAGGCTACAAAAGTTTTCATGGTTATACAATATTCTCATCTTGTAGTCATTTAGCCATTTCTTTCCATGCTTTGTTTAGTACTTCAGTAGAAGAAATGTGGTTCACGATATAATTCCCGTGTATATACATAAATAAGGAAAGTCATTAGTCTGTGTATAATGACATAAAAATAGCTTCCAAATTCTTATAATGGTAAAAATGTGTTAGACTAATCCTGTTTTTAAATGCTCATAATATATTCAGCCTAAATTTCTCAAGGTTTGTGAGTCATGTAATATCTTAATAGCATGTAAACAGAAACACTCATAAAAATGGACAAAGATTATGCAGACTCATTTACATAAAACATATGATTAGACATGTCACTTCATGAATGAATTTAAAAGGAATTCAACAATTCAGTCAAAATTTATGTTGATAATACATAAAATTATCACAGATTATTTTCTGTGAACATCAGTAAAAGTTACTCAAAACACATACGTGTTTGTGTGAATGTATATATTGCTGGTCAAAACAAATATATTAAGCTCAAAATATTAAGCTTCTAATGGTTTTAATAACAAATGATTTGTCAGGAAATAAGCAAGAATTAAACAAATAGATAAAGCAACTTAGTATAGAAACTGGGTTTTCCTTTTCATTTCTTTTAAGCATTTAAACCTTGTAAGTAAAATTGTGGACAACTTTTTACAGAAAGTAGAGCCACTGTTCACAGTGAAGCACTTCACCAGTACTTGTAGCTGAAAAGACTAACCACACCATGATTCATTTTCTCTGTAGTAGTGATATATTCATTGCTGTATTTCTCACCATATGTTCAAAGTCACTTTTCTTAGGCATCACCATGCAGCTGAAATTTTGATGCTTCACTTCACACAACTTTGTTAAATATCTCTGAATCAAATTTTCATTGTCTACCAAGAACCTCATCTTGTCCTTGATGTTTATCTGAGACAGAAATAACACATCCAGACAAAAAATCTGTATTAAATTTTATTGTTCTTGGAAGAGTTTTCTTTTCTGAGGTTTCAGATTTTGCTGACAAATTTTGCAGGATTTTTCCTGTCCTTTAAAATTGTAAATTTCAGCAGATCTTTTCTGGCACCATGACTTTGATGTATCAAAAGTGTTGCTCTGTTCTTTTAATTGCTGATATAGAAACGGGGATTTCTTCTGCCTTCATGGTGTTGTAAATTTCAGAATAACTACAGTTAGCCCAACGAAGACTAGCTATACTGTTTCTGACAGCAATGCTTACATGATATTGTGCTTTTTTTAACTAATGTTCACCCAATACAAGGCCCAAGAGCCTGTCAAGGTAGAGGGTTGCTGTTTGACGTTATATTAGTGTAAGAAAGGGCAAGAAGTGAAACTCTTGTGACTATACAGGAAAGATAACAGCTAATTCTAGACTTGAAGATGTCAAGATTTAATTAGTGAATGAAGCTATAGTTAGAAGTATAGAGAAGAAGTGGACTTTAGAAGGAACCGGAAAGCCAATCCTAATCATGAAACAAGGGATAAACCTCTACTGCTGTTCAAAAGACCAGAGCCTTACTGGAGATATCAATTTTTATTTTCATTGAGAAAAGATTAAACAATAGCACAAAGCTGAAAAACTTTGCTTGTAACATTTATTGACCCATAATCATCATTATTGCTTCTTTCACCACAACATAACATTTACTTAGATATCTTTCATGCCACAATCATCAAAAGATCACATTTTCTCTATGAAACTGAACCTATATTTACAATTTCATATAAAACAATTTAAAAATTTAACTAATATTTACAAAAATGCATTAATATGTATCTCTTCCAATAATCTCATAATGCAGAATCTTAAGTTAACCAGTTTAAAAATGATGTGGCAGAAAATGTAGAAGAAAAATAAAGGGAAGAGAAAGCTGTTAAGTGAAACATTCTCCCATAACTGGAGAACTTTTCCTTCTGTCATGTCATTGTACACAGAACTGTGAAACAGAAATGCCTAATGTGCAGACATTTTCTAGCTGAGTGAAACATATTTAACAAAAGAAAATATTCTATCTTAAATTGGATGGGATTAGTAAATCATTCTCTGAAGCAAAAAATCATCAAGTTAGCATCTTTTACATGACACAACTTGTCAATGTCTGTTGAGAACAGGCTATTTCTCCATTCTAACTTAGTCTTAAGGTGATGCATAAAGAAGGCCAGGAGAAATACAAATCAATATGGACCTCTTCTGCCATGTTATCCATACTACCATTTGCAATATACTAAGTTATAACAGAAAAACAATGTTTTTTCTCAATGAGTAACAAGCCACATTGCAACAAGCAGAACTGGCTTTCAATGCAATAATATATGCCTGAAGCATGCATAATAGCTATAAATTGCACAGAGAAAAAAGGCATGTGAAATAGATGCCTCCATATCACCACAGTGGATGCTTTCTGGTGACTCAACTGGACTAGCCATAAAAGATTTTTGCCAACCATGAGTGCCCCAGTCAGGTTCCTTATTATTGTGGTATTTCAACCCCAAAACCCAAGGCCACAGGGAGAAATCCTCCTCAATAAGATTGTTATATGCATCTCTCACTGATATTTAATGAATGATGTAATACCCTCTGAAAAGATTGCAGAAAGATCAACCTTCATGCAAGTGAAGAGCCTCAAAGCATGTCATCATTCATGGTAAAGCACTTATGTCAAGGCAAACACTGTCTCTCTATTAGTGCATCCTTCTAAAAAACTGAAATAGCTTTCTTGGCATCATTTTTACAAAATATGTTATTACTGTCATCTAGTGAACACATTCATTTTGGGAAATATAGCCATAAATTATTCTGTTGGAGGTCAATATTCTTCATCCCTAGACTGCACCTACAAGGATGGAGGCACAAATCTCAAAACACACCATAGAAAGGTTTGAGACTTGAAAGGTTTAAACAGTGCTTTCTCTAGTTCAGTTAATTTACTCCTAGCTTCTCCATTATGTTTAGGTTGACAAGTAAATGTCTTTCACATTTTTATGAAAGACATCTACTGTTTGACCTTCTTCTCTTAGTATTTTGTAGGAAAGTTAACTTCTGTTTTATTAACAGAGGATTTCCTGTAGATAGTGTTATTGTGGTGAAAGAGGGGTGGTAACTGAGATATTGATGATGATGATGACGATAAAGGAGGTAGTGTGGGCTGCTGTGTATCAGGAACAGGTAATTTCTAAGGGGCAGAATTTTTTTTGTGAGGATCTAAGTATTTTAGGAGAAAATGGGATAAGGAGTAGGTTGTCATCTATTCTGGCTGATCTTTTGTAGTGTCTTTGTTAGCTTGTTGACCTCTTTACTGAAGTTTTTAAATGGATTCTTTTTCAGTATTGTTAAGGCCTTCCCTTTTTTCTTAGTTTGAACTGATCACACCATCATAGCTTTTGATTTTTTCTGCATATGACATTGTATGCCAGTCTGGAGCTCAACAAAGATGAAGATGCTGCTTCTGGGATCCTCTTCTTATGCTTTCCTAGTTCCGGATCTGAAGTTCTCTTTGCTGAGGTCAAAACCTTATCCAACAAGACTGATCAGATGAATAGATGCAATGATACACTCTAGTTGTTGAGCGGAGTTTTCATGTCATATCTTATGGGCACTTTTTGGCCACCAGAAGTGAAATAAAGAGCATCTTGTTTTTGGATAGCCATTTTTAAGGCCTTCTTTGACAATTTGCAAAGCGGTGACTAATCTTCTTAAAGTATTCTGAATGACTGGCATTATCACTGGCCAGTGGCCAGTGATAATGCCAGTCATTCCTTGAAGAAAATGTTGGTAGCAAAGTTGGGCCTTTTTGTTAATCATTCTTTGAAGTAAAAGGCAATATGAATCCTGTTGGTTCTTTATCCTTTTTTTGGTATCAAAGTCTGACATCATTGCTGAGATGTCCAGAAAAAAGCTGAAACAAAATGGTCCCACGTCATTGTATCAGTTACTCTAATAAGAACAAGTAATCTGCAAAATCAATACATTTATGAGATTTAAAACTTTAACATTTATCATTTTTGCTTTAACCTACCCTATATATATATATGTGTGTGTGTGTGTGCATAGAAAACAGAAAAAGATTTGATTTAATAGAAATTAATCCCATTTATCAATTTTAATGGGTGAAAAAAGTTTTTGTACAATGCAATTTTCTGATTTTAAAACTTTGAAATTGCTTTAATAATCTAGATTATTCAAGTGGAATATTCTAGAATGTTCCAATAATGTTATCAGTAGTTATTTTTAGCCTAAAAAATACAAATAGAACATTTTGTAATTGATATTCATGAAAGAGATAAAGAATTGACAAATTTGTAAAAAGAACTGATTGTTACGCTCTGGAAAGGTAAAAGTTACAAGAAAATCTAAGACAACCTGAATATTTCATTTACTACCTTTAGTTCATTCACTGCAAGATATAGAAACTCAAAAGTGTTGAAAACCAAAGAAGAACAGGTGCTCCACAGAAGATCTTCGAGGAAATTAATGCATCAAATTAAACAAAATCCAATGGCTACTTGTCAAAAGTTGCAGGATCATTTGCTTTCATCAGGAATCTGTCACTAAATGGACAATAAGCAATGAAATTCATAGGAACAATCTAAAGTCACGCTCCCTTGGAAAACTCTACTGCTATTGAAAAGACGCTGAGATCCTAGGTTGAAATTCATTCCTGAACATAAGGATTGGGAAAGAGTATTATGGACAGATGAAATCAAAATTGAGTTATTTGGATGTAATTCTAGAAATCCTGTATAGAGGAAAGATGGTGATGCCTTCAAATAAAAGAACACAATTTCAACAGTGAAATTTGGTGGTGGCAGCATCGTGGTTTGGGGATGTTTTTCTGCAAAAGGTACTGGCAACATATCAGTAATAGATGGTAGAATGAATGCCACAGCATATCAAAATATTTTGGAAGCAAATTTAATGATTTTGGTTTAAAATCCTGAACTTTCTCCTGAGTGAATCTTCCAAGATAATGATCTTGAGCATACTGCAAAATCTACAAACAAATAGCTTGCTGAAAATAATGTAAATATCCTGAAATGGCCAAGTCAGTCCACAGATTTAAACCCAATTTAGAATTTGTGGCGTTATTTGAAAATTCAAATCCAATTGAGAGCTCCAACATCCTGGATTTGAAGACCATATGCGAAGAAGAATGGAACAAAATGCCAACTAAAATTTGCAAATCATTAATTGAGAACTGCAAAAGGTTGGTTGCTGCAGAAGTGGACAATGACTATTTTACAAAGTATTAAATGAAGATTATGTATTCTTTTTTGTATTGTATGAATACTTTCTTCACCCATTAAAATGGATAAATGGGATTTATTTCTATTAAATCAAATATTTTTTTCTGTTTATCTATGTATATTTAGTTATTATGCATTTGTGTACAGTTAATTATATGAAAAGTATGTTTATTCATTAGTTGGAAATACAGTAAATTAAAAATTTGTATGTGTACAAATATTAGTTTTCCCCCACTGTATATACACCAACATACATGTGTACACAATGGTTTGGTCCAGGTATAATTGACTAATATCTCACTCTTGCTGTACAGCAATTTTATAGTACAAGTGGCATGTTCAAAAAGATTGATGTGGATGAAATACAACTCTTCATAATGGGTTTATATTCCAAAATATGAAGATACATTTGATGTTTTGAAAAATTATTATTAATACTACCGCACACACACACACACACACACACACATATATATATCACTTTAAGTAATGTCGTTGACAATGAATAACTCAACAAGATTCAACATTGTAAAATCAATCAGCCTAATTTCTGTCTCTCACTCTCTTTCCATCTCTCTTGCACTCTTTCTCTCCCTCTCATATATATGTGTGTGTGTGTGTGTGTGTGTGTGCGCAGGATAAAAAATATACATACACACATAAAATTGCACTTATGTATAAATATATTTTATCCCTTGGGTGCTATAAATAAAGTGCTCAATGTTATGAGACAGAGCTATAAGTATATATTAGTGAATATACATAATATCCAATGTTGATAGCATGACTTGAAGTTTCATACAGTTGCTGCAATCTTCAGGTGCAAATACAAATACTATGTTCACACTGTTTTTATACATACATACACATGGACATAGTCTGATAATGGCTTAAGGCCTGAAACTGCCAGTCACTATGAGGTGTTGATTTTTATGTTCATGCTGTTTATATCTTCAAATCTACTTTCTATGAATTTAAGCATTCTTCTCCCATCATAAATATAGCAAAGTTTAAACAGTGTAATTCAACTACTTATATCTATCGATTGAGTAATCCATTCATAAGACAGATCAATAATAATTCAATGAACATTGATCCTAATGGTTTTCTTTACTGATTGGAATCAATTTATTTTTTCAGAATTACTTTATCAATGACATTTCATTAATCAGTCTATCCGTGGTTGATACTTTTAATTTATGTTGATATTTTTTATTTATTCTATCTTAATCCAAAGTTCTATACATGAGTGAATTCTCTAATCGGTTTTCAGAGGTTCTATCAGATATAGTTATTACTTCTAGTTACGTCTTCAAGTTGAGATAAATGTTTTAAAACTCTAAATAATGCAGAAACTCAAAAATTGGAGTTGGAAATTAGTCAGAGGCGAGAAAATGTAAATACAAATCTGAAAAATTCATTCTTTGGGAAGAGGATTTGAATAAGGATTAGGTATAAATTGATTCTTAATTATTTGATCTTAAGTGAGTTGGTTTTGACTAATATATAAGATCATATGTCTCAACCATTAACAACAGAATTTTAAGACGATCTAGAAGTTTTGACACTTGAACTTAATATATGACCTGATGTTTGGAAATTTAATCAGAATGTATTTTTCTTTTAATTTCTCAATCTCTCTGCTTTTATATCGAACATTCTTTTTCTTATTCACAATATCTTCTTTTCAATTTTATCTTATTCTTCTTTTCTTTTACTGTTCCACTTATTTTGTCTTAATTTTCTTTTACACTTCAACTATTTATTTTCATTTATCACCTCTCCCAACATCTTTGTTTTAGCCATTTTCCTTCTTTCCAGTATTTTTTTAATTTTTAAATCTCCCATTTTTATTTCTTTCATGTTTTCATCAAAAGTTTTAATTTTTCTTTATTCTCCAATTTTTCATCAAAATCATTACCTTCTTTCCTAATTTTTAGTCTTCTTTTCCTTCCATTCTTTGTGTTCATTCAATACAAATATATAATATATAGAGAAATATATAAAGAACAACTGGAAATTTTTGTGATAAATAAGCATATGTATATACCTGAAGTCAGGTGTATATTAAGCTCAATTTGGTACAAGGCTACAGTTTTCAGAGCATCAAATGGTTCATGTGAGACAAAATTGCAATGATAACAATTCTACTGATAGAAGTTGCTATTTTGTTGGCAAATGAATAGATTGTAGGAAACAAGATTAACTGAAAAAAGAATTCAGTAAGCTAAAGATAAAGTGCTACATCAAAAAATGCTAACTCAAAGAAAGATTGATACAATCAAATACGTTTTTATTTTTTTTTAAATGAAAAGCAAGCTCAAATATTTCAAAGCATTGCACAGACAAAAATCAATGCTCAAATGGTAAATAAATGATAAAATCAATGCACCTTTTTAATGTCTGACTATAAAAAAAGAAAAAAAGACGCCAGCCAAATGACTGCAATATACTAAAAGAGCGTCTTTCTGACTCCAGTATTTCTCACTGCTCTTTATTTAGACCTTTCTTTTTCTTCTAATCATATAAAATCTGTTTTTCTTTTTCTCTTCGTTTTTTTCTTTTTTTTAACTTCCATATTTTCAGTCATACTTTCTTTTTCTTTCTTTCTAACCAAATTTGCTTTTGACATTTTCTTTTCTCTTCTTTGCATTTTATTTATTAGTTTGGAACAAAATAAATGGCCATTTTTTTTGCATTGCATTAGTGCAATTGCTTTTTTTGCATCATTTCCTTCTGGTTCTGCTTACATATATATATAATTTTAAATCTATGTTTCTTTTATTTCAGATGTTGTTTGAATATTTTGATTGCTTTTAGTTTTTATAATGGCATTGAAGCAAAGATGAATAAATGCAATTTTCATGTCATTATGCTCACGATATTCAAACTTGGTCATTGTGATGCCAAAGCTGCCAGTAACATCAACAGTCTGAAGTCATCTTCAGAAGGGACTATAAGTTGTTAGTTCCAAAAATTCACTTCTGGTTATTTGGATTTTCAACATGAAACTGGTTAGGATCACCAGTCATCACTTGACAATGAAGAATTGAGAGCAGCTTTGGGTGGTGATCACCCAGAAACAAATATTTTGGTATTAAGAGCAAAGCTATAGGAAATGCAAATAACATTTGAAAGACAACTGGTGCATATTGGTAAAATGAAGAAAATGCAGAAGTGGGCACCCCATGATTTGCACTGTTGGATACTTGCTAAAATATGCTAGTCCATTTTACAAAATAACAATTTTCTTAATCTAAATATAAAGTGATTTCTATATGAATAAACTTGTCTTTTTGAGGTTGAAATGCTTGCTTCTCCTTCAACCTTTTTAAAACCAAATCTTCACTCCAAAAAGATGCTCCTGACTATTTTATTGTACTGTCAATATCCTGAAGAGACACAGTCCATAGAAGAAGAAAGTAGTACTCTATTAGAACCCCTTGCAACATTGTTAGACAATCATGCAGAATTTCATTGTCATGATTTCAAATTGAGGTTTCAAAAGTTGCAAACATTTTGGCCAGAAGTGGTGAATAAAAAGTAGCTATTTCTTCAAAAAGAACAAAGCAAAAACTGATGAAGGCATCAATTCCCTAATTTACTCTCTTTAACCATGGGAATTGTCCCCTACTGATTACCATTTTATCTGGCCCTAAGATGTATACTATTGTGGATCAAGTCAAAAATGCCTTCATGCAGTTTGCCAACACTCTTGATCTCAGTTTTTCTATTGGTTGGAATAAATTCACTGTCATATCATGGGCAACACTGTATTAATTGTAATTCTGCATACTTTAACTAATAAAGTTTGTGTTGAGTTATGATATTTATGGTTCAAAACAGCCATTTGTTTTGTTCCAATCTGATACTTCTTTCTATTCCTTTTCTATCCTTCTTGATTTCTTGACCTTTAATTAAACATCCTCTCATATTTTTGCCTCCTTCTTTCTCATTTTACCTTTTTCTTTTTTTTCTCTTCTTTCATGACTTTATCTCAACTGGATGTGATTTTTCTCTTTTCCTTTATTTCTATCCTTTTATTCAACATACAATTATGTTCTTTTTTTTTATCTTTTTCTACTTCTTTCTCCTTCCTTGAATATGAATTTATCCTCCCTTTCTTTCACACAATCTTTTCTTTTTTTACTTTCCTTCTCATTTTATCACTACACATTTAATCTTCACTAAATAGCCTCTCCTTTTTATCACTTTTCTCTTTCTATTGCAGATCTATCTAATAACATATATTTATGTAACCATAAATATTTTCAGCATTTAAATCAAAATTAAAAATAATTTTCAACATTTATCTTTTCTTTACATTTTTTTAAATGGACATTTTCAAAATCAAGCTGCTGCTGTTTTGCAGTAAAAGGATTCTTCATTGATCAATTCATTCTTATTTTGAACAAGATTTAGTGCTGAATGGTATTAGCATGGTATTAGCATTAGCTGTAATAACAATGATCACAATATAATAATGTCTTTTAATCATTTTCAGATATAATTCCAAAACTAAGAAACAATAAAAAAACAGACAAGAGTAGCCACCAAATCTACCAATAGAACAACAGAAAATATATATGTATGGTAGCACTTCTACTTGTAATAATCATTATCATATCACTTACATTGTCAATATCCAAAACAAGAATTTAAAAAATGAGCTAATCAATGTCAACAAAAAATCATTATCTTGAAGAAAATATCAGATTGTAATTATTTGATGTTACAAGTGGATAATTGTAAAGATTAGATAAGAATAAAGTCATATCAAGATTTTCAAGACTGTATTGTGAGTGAGGGGGGGGGGCAATCATTTACACCATTTTCAAGGCACTAAGTAGTTACAAAATCATTCAATAAATAGAGATTAAATAAAATATAAAAAATAATTAACAATTTACAGCCACAACTAAGAAATTCTTTACTTTTTAGGATGACTTTGTCATCTGGCTTCTAACATCTTCTCTTTCAGACTCAAAAATTATTTTTAAAAAGAAAATAATGCAATAATAATGATTGGATATAGCTTAATGGAATTTGGTGCTAGCATTATATATCATACGATATATCCTAGTTATATATACACACACACACACACACACACACACACACACACACACACACACACACACATATATATATATATATATATATATATATATATATATATACTCAAAATTGATGGCTGCACTTAAGTACTGAATTATTGTTTAAGTTTACCTTCTAAAAGTTCAATGATAATTCTTCTGCTGCCACTTAATTTAAAGATCATTTGATGTATGTAGATCCTTATTTTCTATACACACAATTATTTTTATTTCATGGGTGACAGAACAGGGAACAATTTATAAGATAAAATTAATATAGTGTAAAGATGGGAAAATAGAAATTAGAATTAGTTATATATTCAACATTTGAAGAGTTAGAGGAACGTAACAGCTAATTAAGTAAAACCTTTATTACGGAATCTATATGAAGAAATGTGAAATTGGAGTTCAATTCTCCCAAGAATTCTGAAATTAAAAAGTCCTGGCTCTACTTTATAGTAATTTGGTATTTACTTGACTTGACCATGAAGTCGCGTTGTCACACAAGGTCAGTTTAATGTGGGGAGCCTAAATGCATACACCCAGGCTAGGAACAAAAATTGCCCGCATTCCCTACAACTGACAGTTGCACTGGCCTCAGTGCAAGCACCGACCCTTCTCTCTGTCCAATGAGAGGGTGTAGCCTCAGCCAGCTGTTCTCCAGGGCTAGGTATCTCTCAGTATAATTTTCCTCAGTTGTGACTCTGTCCTTTGACACTTACTGTAAGTCCCAAAAGTCCATACACTGATGTCCTCAAGGACACATGGCCCAGTGGATAAAAATGTTGGTTGGATCCAGTGACTTTGTGACTTTTGAGTTCAATATCTGTGTACTGAAAGTTGAGTTAAAGAGAGATATCTGGGAGAGACATGGCACATGGAACTAGAACAAAAAAAGGGTTCAGTTTGAAATTTCAATAACCTGAAGAAGGCCAGAGTGTACAATAGCTGAAATGTTGTGAATATGGCAATATAGATGAGAACAACAATCCAAACAATGTAAACAATTACAATACCACATCTCAGAAATATAGACAGAAAATAAATTTAAAAAAATATTAATTAAAAAAAATAACATATCAGTTTATGTTTTGTTAAAACCATATTTTTCATTATCCCCTGTTTCAGAAATTTGTACAAATAAAAAATGAACACAAATTCTAAAAATACAGTTCCATGTCTTCAGCCACTTTAAACAATTGCAAATTTCTAATAATTACCAGCTTGTAAGTGGATGTTTTACATTACATTTTCTCAGATGAAACATTGGTGTTGTTGGAATGGGAAAAATGCAAAAACCCATAAACAACCATGTGAAAGTTTTTGGCTAACTAATGTAAATCATAACAGAATAAACTCTCTGTAATGAAAATGTGCAGAGGAAAGAGAAAAACCAAGTCTTACCTCAAAACAGCATTTCTGTTCTCTGTTCTCTGTCAAAAAAGAAAATCAGAATCAAGATCGGACAGACTTTAGTAGGTCTTGTAATATGGTAATTGTTTACACTTCCCTACCAGTCTTGACCAATCACAAACTTTCTTAAACCAATAAATGAATGCTACAGGCAGATTTTATTGAAGAAAGCAAAAACCTTATTGCTTTTTAGCTTAAAATGAATCCTGCCAAGTTCCAAGTATTAAAAATGAATTGCAACTAAATGAGGTTGGAAATATTCAGTTGAGTCTTCCTGATCAGGTTGGTAGAACAAAGAATTCATTGCATTTCTGATTTTGCTTGATCTTATATTTTGATCACTGGCAAGATTCCAAGAAAAGTTGAAAGATGACATGAAACTTGGCATAAAGAAATATTCAAACACTTTTCAAAATAAAAAGTAAACTTAGATAAGGAGGTACCTCAAGTGAATCTTGGGCCTTGTACAGAGTGAATATCATTGTAATATATATATATATACACACACACACACACACACACACACACACACACACACACACATATGCAATTTTAGAGAAAGGAGCAGATTCTAAAAAAGTCTGCTCAAAAATTGCTTACTAACAAAAAAGTGTTTGACGCTATAAGAAATGGGAGAACTTTATATATTAAGTATGTTTGGTGGTTCACCATCTTGAACTCGCCTGTTGGTATATAGGGTAAACATTTTACAAAACTACAGCCACTGACTGCCTGATGATTGCATGATAAACACATGAAAAAGCAGTCATGGTCGGTCACTACCTACCAGAATTTCTACTTAAATATATATATATATATATATATGTATTCAAACATATATTGTTAAATGTAACAGAATGGATATCTTTTATGTTTGATCATGAGCCATATTAAACTCGGTATATTGTATATTTTGCTTTAATTTCGGAAGAAAATAAAGATGTCATAGAACTGCAACATGAATTTACAACCTATGCCTGCTATTCCATGACGATTATTGTTGCATAGGAATCTTCTCTGTCAACATAACAGAGTATCATTTTTTATAGTGAATATCTTTGTTTAAATGTTCATATAAACACTCTGAAGATGGCCCATGCGATTCAAAAGTTACATATATGTGAGATATATATATATATATATATATATATATATATATATATATATATATATATATATATA
>OZ038481.1:63281680-63409180 GCA_964036315.1 Acanthosepion esculentum | reverse complement strand
CTTTTTTGTTTTTTAGAATGTTGGCAAGTAAAAGCTGATTTAATTAAAGATGCAAACCTCGTATAATTACCTTTAGTTGTTAATTAAAAAAACTATGCTACAGAAGATGACGAAATGATTCAGATGCTATGAAAATAAATCAGAAAAAAATGATGAGATAAAGAATTTCAAGTTAACATTTAAATTGAGCAAAAGTCAACCAAATTTGAATTTTATTTTAAGAAATTTCAAATGTCACACTTTTCTTGGCTGCAATTAGTGCAAATTTTTGCTCAGCAGAATAATTACATGTATAATTAAATATGGGTTGAGAAAAAAAAGTTTCAGCAAAACTTTGCTTTTATTTCTTATTCAAAAGTGCGTTTGCCTCAACTTTTTCTAAATTAGGATAAGTCTTATGAAGAATATTTGATTCAATGAAGTTATAGAGTTTTGAAATAGAAATGTTTTATGACAACTTCATTTTTCAATTTATATAATTCCATGAATTGAATAATAAATTTCCTCAACAGAGAATTACATTAGGATTGATAAGAATTAAGAGGTTTATTAATTCAATGTTATGGATAATCACTGAATCTTTTAATGTAGAATTTAGTTACTCAGTTGTTTTGATGATTCAGACTCCTTTGTAATGAATTGGAGAATAAACTAATCATATTCTAGTTTAAAACTAACATTTTATCATAAGCAAATCTGGCAAATCTTGAATGAGTTGGTATTAATATCAGATGTAAAAACTTTTATCAGCAAAATATCACAATATCAATTTTATATAGCAGCTTGTAATTTTACAAATAAGCTTTCTTGTTCCAGTTTGTGTATATGAATGAAACTTTGATCATTTCAGCCACACTGATTCTAAATTTAAAATTAGCAAATATTTACCATATACTGATATGTCTATATACAGAATAAGAGCTGGGAAAAAGATAATAATTTATAGACAACTTCCAAATAATTGAGATTTGCCATGCAAAGAATATGGCATCCTTAATCTGGAGCTGAGTTGCTGTTGTTTGTAATTAAATCAGTTTTTCTGTAATATATTCGTCAGCAAAATTTCTTTTACATATTCTAAACATTTGCTTTTTTTCTATTTAAAATTTTTCTTAATATAGATAAGAATTTGATTGAAACTTAAGATTTTTGGAGGTGATGTGTATTCTTAGTCCATAAATGAACAAAAATGTTTCTTTACAAAAACATAAAGTAAACAATAAAAATAAATAAATAACCAAAATCCTTTACATGTGAGGACTTGTATAATTGCTTGAAGTATTCATTTACTTAAAGGTTCTGCTGCCAAATAGTAACATGCACAGTGAAGCTTTTTTTTAACAAGTAGAGAAAAATAGCTACCGATGGGGATAGCAAATGAATCATATCAGAAGATAATATATTCATATAGATAGGCTGACATGTTAAACACTCTCACACACACACACACACACTTGCAAGTTCCTACTGCTGTCAACAAGATAGATTATATATATTGAACTGAAGTGCCAACAAATTATTAACAACAGTAGACTGGATATTTTTACCTTTCCCACTTGTAAAAATAGATTCATCTGAATTGACTTAATAGGAACCAATAGGTAAAGATAGTATGGCTGTGGCAGCCATGGTGTTTGGATAGGATTTAATACTAATTGCAGAATGGTTTTTGGGACCAGAACGACTCACCAGGCAATTTCCAAGATGACAACTGCTGTAAGTTTTTCTCAGGCAATAATGACATGTATACCAGGAATATGTGAATTGCAGACATATGTAACATGAAAACTGTTGGTGTCCTCAGGTGATGTAAGAATGAGACTGCTCTAACTGACAATGATGCTAACCTCTCAAGAAAGCATACACTACATTTGGTGAGGTTTTGTACATATCAACCAATAAAACTACTGTTATCTGCACCATGGCATCTGTTTCTGTACTTCACTTAGCCTTGAGAACATTGCCATTGAGCCTTGGAAGATTAGTCTAGTGTGGTTTGGTCAGATGATTTTTATTTCCAGCTCTTTTGGACAAGTGTTTATATGGAAGAGAGCACATGAGGTTAGGAATATATCCTGTTAATGGGGTGATGTTATGCAAGCTGATGGTGATTTATTTTTTTGTATTTTGTTTCAGAATTCATAAAACTGGAATCTGTTTTGATAGGTTTAACATATAAATTTTGTTGCAGACTCTTTTGCAACTCTTTTTGTTATATATATGTTTTATAAAGAAGCATGGATAAAGAAAGATGGGATATTTGACACTACAATGGGAAGCTTTGACGGTGCAGAGACATGTGAAATCGTAGGTATTTACTTACTACACGAACTAAGCAAAATAATAGATAGAAATGACACAGGACTCTACAGGGATGACGGTCTCATAATCTTAAGAAACTGCAACAAACAAAACACTGATAAAACTAGAAAAGCAATAATTAAAATTTTCAAAAATAACGGATTCGCGATAGATATAAAAACTAACCTAAATGAAGTAGATTTTCTAGATGTTACCTTTAACCTAAGAAAAGGCACACACAAACCATACAGAAAACCCAATGATAAACCACAGTACATACACACATCCTACAACCACACGCCTTCTATAATCAAACAGATACCAAAATCAATTAACCGCAGGCTTTCCGACAATTCCTCCAATGTATCTATATTTAACAAAGCTAAGAAAGACTACAAAACAGCCCTAAAAGATAGCGGATTCCCAACAACACTCACATACTCACCACAGAACACAAAAAAGGCCAACAGGAAAAGAAATATCATATGGTTCAACCCACCGTACAGCAAAAACGTAAAAACAAACATAGGAAAAACATTCTTCAAACTTTTACACAAACACTTCCCGGAATCAAGCACCCTACACAAAATATTCAACAGAAACACAGTAAAAATCAGCTACAGTTGCACCGAGAACATGGCACAAATAATAAAAAAGCACGACAGGAAAATTATTAACAAACCACATGAACAAATTAAACTCATGTGCAACTGTAGAATAAAAAATGAATGTCCCTTAAACGGTAATTATTTACAAAACAACGTAATCTACCAAGCCACGATAATATCAGCAGAAGAAAAGGTATACATAGGAGTAACCGAAGGACCATGGAAACAAAGAAATTATGTACACAAAATGTCTTTCACAAATAGTAAATATGCGAACAGCACAATGCTTTCTAAGTATATCTGGGAAATAAAAAACAAAATGCACACCACACCAAAAATATCTTGGAAAATAAGGAAAAAATCATCAGCCTACAACAACCTATCAAAAACTTGCAAACTTTGCTTGGAGGAAAAAATAGTTATCATTACTTTCCCAGACCAAAATAAATTATTAAATAAAAGATCCGAGCTAATCTCAAAATGTAGACATGAAAACAAATTTTTACTACATAACTTAAAAGAGAAAAATAAATAAATATATAAACAAACAAAATGACAATAAAATAAGTAAATTAATCCAAACAAATTACCAAACCACACCTGTTAGAATAGGCGAAATAGAATAATAAAATAAGGAACAAAATCAATAAAGTAAATAATGAACAAATTATCAAACTATTATGAACAAAAAATTAAACTATAAAAATCAAAACAAAAAATTGGATGGAAAATAGTTATAACTGTTATATAACGATAAAAAATAATATACTGCGTTACTTAAAAATCGAAAACCAAAAAGAGAAATATACAGTGTAACAAATAAATAACAACAAGTATAATAAATCAATCTAAATACATCCAAATATATAAATAAACTAACAACCGATACCGACAAACTAGCCGTTTAGAAAAAACAAATAAAGATAATCAACCCAAATAAATAAATTAAAAACTGTTCCCACCAAAATAATAGTCAGAACAAACCACAACATTCAACCCCAAAATTCAACAAATAGCTTTAATCAATGACAAATAAACAAATATATAAGATAAAAAATAAAAATGAAAAATAAATAAAAATAAGCAAAACAATTTGACCCAAATAAATAAGCAAATAAACGACTTCTGGTAAATGACCGCCATAATAGACTACCAACAATAAGCTATATAAACAAATTTTTACTACGTTAATAAAAACACTGATCAAAACAAAAAATAAATAAATAAATATATAAGATAAAAAATAAAAATAAAAATAAAAAAACAAACAAAAAACAAGCAAAATAATTTGACATAAATAAACAAATAAGCGACTTCCGGTAAAAGTAACCGCCAAAATAGATTACCCACAATGCACCACTGACCCTTATATATAAATAGCCGAGAAAAATAACAGCACTAGTTGCCTGACGATTGTACTAGCATGAAACAGACTGTCGCCTCTAAGTGTTGACTTCTATGTTCACTTTTATATTATATATATATATATATATATATATATATATATATATATATATATATATATATATATAGTGCTGTTCGATAAAAGTGACTCACCTGATTTTTTTACTAAAAATATTTTTTGTCTATTGTCTTTGGGGTTAAAATAATTTTTAATCTTACTAATATAAAGACCCCTTCCTGACCACCTACAAAAAAAGTTTATTCACCATAAGGTATTCTATTAATAATTATAAATTTGGATATAAATGAGATTCAGGAAAAAACTCTGTGCAAAAAAAAGTGACTCAGATAATGCATTCTAATGATTAAACTGGTAAATTTAAAGAACTTTTGACAAAATATTGAAAACTATTTTACAATACACTCAGAACAATATTCTAGAGAATTCTAGAACAGCTTAAATTAAATCTAGAGTATTCCAGAAAGCCTCATACAGTATAAAAACAGCTTGAAATAGCCACTCAAGTCACTTAACCAGATGAAAGGGTACAAACACACATCAGAACCACTTAAGGCATCTATTATTGCCCTCTCAAAAACAGGCAAGTCTATGAGAGAAATTGCAGAAATTGCTATAACCTCGCAATCAACTGTCTCTCGAGTGCTTAGGGCACATAATGATGCCACTCCTGCTCCAAGGAAGGAAACAAGGGGATGAAAGAAAAAGATTTATAGAACTAGCAGGCTAATCAAGGGAGAAGTTGCAAAAAATAGGACTATAACTAGCCAAGAAATTGCAGCCAGTCTAAGTGAAGAGCAAGGTGTTAGTCTTGCCTCTTCAACAGTCCATTGGTGGCTGTTAGAAGAAGGCTACAAATCTTGTACACGAAAGTTTAAGCTACTAATAAGCAAAGCCAACAAAGCTAAGATACTTGAATGGGCTCACTATTACAAAATTTCACCTTGGAAGACTAGAAGAATGTTCTCTTCTCTGATGAAACGAACGTTGAGCTAAATTCAAAGGATTAGGTGAGTCACTTTTATCAAACAACACAGTATATATATATATATATATATATATATATATATATATATATATATATATACGCGCACACACACACACACACATACAGAATGCAATGGCTAAATTTAAATTTTCGCTATTTTATATTTTTAATTTTGCACATGCATATTTTTGTTTTAGAATTTTGTTGACTGCACAGTATAGTAAAGTCAGTTGGGCACTATGAGAAAAAGAACACCATGATGCAATTCACTCTGCCAAAAACTTGGAAACAGCATTCTGTACTGCTTTTAGTAGTTGTATCGGAAGCTCCATTATGAACATTTCAGAGTGCTCATCTGTCAATCTGAGGACAGGCTACAAGATTCAGAAAGAGTTGGATGAGTCCAATGGGAATTATGAAGGTATGGCAGCTCAGAAAACTCAATCTGATCATTTTGATAAGAAAAGAACTCCCAAATTGGTTCTTGAGGGCCCCAGAGTCAACATGGAGGCCTACATCAAGTGCCTTGAGCAGATAATGTGGTCCTGAGTCAAAAGGGTAGCTGCTGGAAGACCCTAGGTCTAGCAACAGGGCTCCACACCATGTCACACAAGCAGGAGAACCCAGTCATGGCTGTCAGACAATTTCTGCAGCCACATCACCCCTTACATCTGGCCACCTAACTCCCCAGACTGCGACACCTTTGCTTGTTATGCTTGGGGCGCAGTTGAGCGAGAGACCAACAAAACATCTTGTAACACCAATGATCATCTGAAGGCAAGGATTATGGTAGCATTCACTAACTTAAACAAGGAGACTGCCCAGAAGAGTTGCAGGAGATTCCAAAGTCGTCTGGAGGCAATTTTATTGAATAAATTTACTCTTCAGATGACGTCTTGAAGATGTTTTTGTGTAATTTTGGTAACTAAATATGTTAAAATGAGATGTCAGTGTTATTTTCATTTTTGCATAATTTAGACAACCATTTATCTATCACACCCTTTATATATATGTACACACAGCTATAAAATAAATGCGAATGTCACTGTGTTACATTTTTCAACATAAAGGGACAAAACTCTCTAACATTCAGTAGCTTATTTCAAATGAAAAGTTACTGTTCTCAAAATTACAGCATTTTAAAATAAAATTAGCCATGTTTTCAACATTACTCCTAGAAGCCATAGTCCAACATATCATACTATTTTGGAATCAGGCTGACTCCATGAGCAAATTAAAAACATTCCACACCAGATCCAGACCCACAATCGTGAAATTTTGTATTCCCAAGTTTTCATTACTGCGATTTGATTTGATTTTTTATTTTTTTACTCGATTTTTTGCACCAAAATTTTGTACAATAACAATTTTTATAACTTGGAAATAAATTTGGGAATAATCAAGATTAAGTATGAAATCCAGCAAAAGTTACTCATGAAATAAAAGTAATTGTTTGTATGGAGCGTAGAGACATGCATGTGAAATTGTCTTTAAATTAAGTGGTGGCAGAAGAGTTATTGTTGAACTTTTAAAAGCTGTCTCACAGCTCAAGAATTCAGTGTCAAAAATTGTTTTTCAACATTATACATACATACATATATATATATATATATATATATATATATATATATATATATATATATATATATATAATGTTGAAAAACAATTTTTGGCACACTGAATTCTTAAAGGGCTCAGTTGCATTAAGTAATATCATATTAACAAATGTATTTTCCATCTCTCAAAAATCTAGAGAAAAGAAGAAAGCTCTATTCATTTGCCCATCCATAAGCTTCTAAAGATGCAGAGAACAAACCTAAAGAGCAGTAAAACTTAAAAGCCTAAGCAAATTATTATCACAGATTCTCCTCTCCCTTGTGATCTGTTAGCAATTTGCAAAGATAAGGTAATGATTATATTAAATTTATCAGAAAAGGCTTCTTGAATGAATAAATTTATCCTTTCTTTGTTATTAATCCATAACTTTAATGAAGAATCTATTTTGGCCTGTTGGTTTAAAAGTTCATTTGATCAGTGGGAGGATATTTTTGGGGTTATAAAAATAAATACAAAAATTTTTTTTAATATTTTATAATTCTTATCTATTGATGTGGGTCGACATGAAGTTCAGTATTTGAATTCTAGTTTTACCTGGATTCTGGCTCATTGTAGATATTTGAAGTAAACCATCTTACATGCCCAGAGAGCACACACAGATTAGTTATAAAATATATAGGCCAGCAGACTGTCTGTCAGTTCTGTAGACAGTTATACAAATAGACATTCATATATAAACATCTGTATATTCAGGTATCTTCTATGGTTAATTTTTGTTTGTAGAGTGGTTGCTTCTTGGGAAAGATTAAACAGGTTTGTGTGTGCCAATAAAAATATAAAGTAGCAGCTGACACACGCAAACTCCCAGGAAAACCATCTCCACTGCAGGGAGATTAGATGTATGTGGAAGAAGGGAGGAAATAGTTGGGTTGAGGAGGTTACCCCCTCCCAAGCAATCACATTAGCTTTGAAACAAATCTGGGAATTGTATAGAAAGTAAACAAGTATTGCAGTTACTTATAAAACTACTTACATTCCTCTCACCCATTGCTTTCCTCAACTGATATTTTCTTATCTTGATCTTCACCTCAGCTCCCTCATCTTGCTGCCATTAATCAAATCCCATTAGGTCATTATTGCTGGATGATGACTTTTTGTTACCCTTTCTAATCATAGCAGTTGGTTGTTTGACTAGATGTCCAAATTTATTTAAAAAAAATAAAACACAAATAGAGAATGCAATTTGTAGTAATTGTTATTTGTATGGTCATTACTGGGGAACAGGAAATCATATCAAAATTCCAGCACTTTTCACAGTATTATTGTTGATTTCTACAGTGTTATAGTTTAAATCATCTCAGGTCTTTTTCAGATCTCTACTTCTTCTAATTTGTTTGTTAATCAGTGTATTAACATTCCCAGTGTTCAGCTAATTATGGGCACTAACTTTACTTTCATTGTCAATAATTTGTATGGCTCTTAAATAAGGTTTTGATAGATATCTGTTTTCTTATTCTCCTTCAATTTCATCCTTTTTCTGTTATTATCATTATTATATTATTTACTGATCTACTCATTGTGTATTCACACCAATAATAACTGGTAGTTTATAATGGAGATTAGGTAACAGCAAGTCTCCAGCATTCAGTATTATATATTGCGTGTATATATATATATATATATATATATATATATATATATATATTGTATTCTAGTTAATTTCTAGATCAGGTCTACACAATTAAAAAATGTGAAGACCCACATTGCTCACAAAAAATTGGCCACAGACTGCAAGAATAAATTTTTATAGTAAATTACCAAGTGAAAAAAAAACGGCAAAAATATACTAATGCATCCTATGTCTTAATCAAAAACAAAGATTGTGTATTGTTGTTTCTGGCAATTTTTATGCTGGTGTCAACCTTTATTTTATGTTTTTATATTTTCATAAGAAAAGTTTAGGTTTACTTTTTAATACTTTGCCACATGCTTCCTTAGCTTTGGCTCCTTGTTATGTGATTTTTTTCAGAAATTCTTGCATTTAATATTTTTTAAACTATTTATTATAACTCAACATTGTTAAAACAATTTTTTTACAGATCACGTGATCTGGCACAATTTATCTTTTAAGTTATATTTTCAAATTTAGATTATAGATTCATTCAACAACATCATTTTTCCTGTTACTATATCATGTGAGCTGTAAAAACATGGAACTGATTTTAACTTTTTCATAGCATAGAATTCTAACACATTAAAAAAGTAAAATGATGGAATATAAAAAAAATAAATTATCACATGACCAAGTTGGATAGTGTGAGGAAAAGTATCAAAAACTGAATCCCGATATTTCTTATTGAAAAATCTGAAAGATAGATTGGCACCAGCCTAACCATTATTCATTGAATGTGTGAGTGTGTGAATCTTTGCAAGCACTGAAAAAAAAGGGATTCCAATGGTAAAATTTAACAGCATCACCCATTTGGTATTAAAAATGACTTATAACTAGTGTTTTTGATTACCTCTCTTCAGGTGCATTAGTTTTTGCACCAAAAACAAAACAACTTAAAAATTATGTGTATGGTGTTTTTTGTTTTTTCTTTTAACAAAGAGAAAGATAGAAATGTGTTGATGCATCTAAAAAAAATATTCAGAGTAAAAGATTGCACAAAGGGTTTGTCTTCCTTTAGAAAAGATACTATATATTTATATTAAAAATGGATTGAATCATCTCATCATCATTATGATTTTAATGATAAATGTGATATCTTGATCACAAGCTTATATTCTGTAGACATGTTGGTAATAGAAATTTTAAAATAATTTTCTAAGTTTTCAACAGTCAAATAAGAATATGGTTTGCTATTATTTATGCTCGTAACAGAAAGTCCATTTACAAATGTAGGTGCATCCTAAAATGCTGAACATTTTCATCTCAAGTTGGATGATTTTGATATTTCTTTCTGTCCAGACTTCTGTAAAAGTTTTTCAGTCTTTGTAAATAGAGGAAGCTTGTAGTTCAATCCTCTCCAACTGAAATTCTGTGAGTACTTTTTCTAGGTAGAAAAGGAATCCTCAATCAGTTATATCTTACATGTATTCTTTTGAAAAAAGTAATTTTGTCAAGTTCTGTGAGAACTCCAATTTGTTCAGCATATTTGTGCTCCCAACTCAATGACTGCATTTCAAAATATGCTGTGCACACGTAGAAAAGTGAGACATTTAACCTTTCCCCAGCTAACTTCTAAAAAGTTTCAGTTTCATTTTGGAAATTTTTACTACTGGAATATTAGGTTTTTTTTCCCTAAAGCTCAGTCAAATGATTTGTAATATCACAAATGAAGAAATCATAAATCTAGACTTCATTTTCAAACTTTTTCAGTCTTTTTTTTTTATTTTACAAATATTTCCTCTTTTTAAAGTTAAAAAATAGCATCCTTCCTTCACTTAACCTTCACATTTCTGTCTTGTATACCAAGTCCCTGTATTTAGCTCCTATGTCTTTAAGAAAAGATATCAAAAATGAAAGTAGCTTTCAATGGAAACTGCAACAGATGTAACATGATTGAAATTTATAACTTTTTCACACATGCAGTGAGAGGTGAATATTTGTCACCCAAGATAATTCTTGTAAAAAAGAAACTTCAATATTTTCCTGCATGAAGTAGAAACTCTATCTGTGTATATAGACATTAAATTTTAAAAAATTATTTTCCAATTTTAGCTTAACACATTTTTTATTTCATTGAAAATGTTCTGTCCAATTATGCAACCAGTCAAAGACTGCATGACAAGTTCTTCACACATCAAAATTTTTATCTATTCCTTATTTAGCTGTCTGTGTGTGTTCATCTATTGATAGTGAATAAAATCAGAGTTGTTGTGCTCAATTTTAATTGTTCTGTCAACTTTCCAGCCATGTTAGGTATTTTTCTCTGTTTTGTCATGTGTGGGTGATTGACATTTTGGAATATTCTTTTCTTTGGATATAATCCTAGTAGCAATTGACATGAATACCTTGAAGTTTCCTGATGTGAAAGATTTCCTGCTGGCAGCCATTTGCCTGGAAATTTCAAAACTTATTCTAGTTACTGTTGAATTTTCTGTATTAGCTACTTTGAAAAACTTAAATTCATTGTCACAATTTTTCACCAAACAGGCTGGTATGATGTTTTTTTTTTAATCCAAATCCAGTTTTGGGTAAATCTGATGCTTGGTTTCAAAGTGATGCCTCACGTCATATTCTTTTGGAACAGATATTGTTTCACATCTCACAAGACAGTCTAGTTTATTACTGGAAAGAATGAAAAAAATATTTATTTGTCCAATCAGGTTTTAAATCCCTGTACTCAGATTCTATTCTTCTCTTTTTTGGTAAATTTTGGTTTTGGACTGAGCCAAATTTTTTGGTATACTATCATGCAAAGCAGAGATACCAACAAATGAATTACTTGGAAAACATCAAGCGCTGGTTGATTTTACCTAACAGCTACTAATAGAGTGACATGGGAAAAGATGACTACTTTTTCAGTCTTGTGCTTCACCCAAAGACTAACAAAGTCATCAGCATTTTCTGAGAGACTTATTAAGTTGTTTTTTCTCAATCACACATGCTTTGATTCAACTCTAGTGTGGCTAAAACTAGTGAGTCTAGTGAGGGAGAAAAAATATATACATATAGAGAGAGAGAGAGAAAATTCTTTTTTTATTTCTACAGAGTTGAAGTGAATAATTAGATTCAAAGATAGTGAAATATTGTTTGAATAAAGTCCTGCTTCGAAAAAACTGAATTTTCATATGTGATCATTCACTGAATTTATTCTTACAAACACAATAGATCTATTTTGAAAACTCTTCATGGACCATATTTTGTGCATGTCTTGTCTAGATGGTTCCAAGTCTTCTTCTAATTTTTATTTCTTTCAGTCTCTTACCCTGGCTGTTTGGAAATGTTCTCACTGAGCCGTGATTGTTATCTTCATGATGCAATATTTCTGCAATTCTCTGGATACCTACATAACTTTTCACCTTCTTTCAGATCTCCTATGTTCTGCTGAAACAACCATATCTATTATCTAGCATGTTTACTTCTTATTTATGACTATCAAATTGAGTCTTCTTAGAGAATTTCATTTGTTTATTCTCTTGAAAAGATTATTATTATTCACTTAATGTCCAACTAGCAACTAGTGGCTTATACTGAAAATTGAATGACAACCAATTTTCTCAATGCACCATCAGTCTACTCAGTTGATTTTAGTAATGTCTTTATTATTATTGAATTTTCATACCACAAGCAACTAGTGGCTTACACTGGAGCTTAAATGAAAGTAAAGCTTTTCAATACTCCACCACTCTTCTTAATATTCTAGCAGGTTTCATGAATGCTCTCATTTGGATGGGTCCAAGTTTTTACTCTATTTCTAGTTTCTTAAGTATTTTACCTAGATTCTTTGGAACTCTTCTCAGTGATCTAATAATGACTGTCATCTACTGTCTCACATGTGTTCTTCCTGTCACCTTCATATTCTATACCTTTTTCATATTTATGGCTAGCTTAAGATATTTATCCATCTTTTTCACTTTCAGTTATATTTACTTTGAGGTTTTTACAAAATCCACAATCTAACATACATTCTTCTTTTTAGATCCAGATTTCTGTTTCAGATAGAGTAATATATTTAAATCTCAAAGTCCTGAAGTATTTTATTGGTCATTTTCTAAGACATGGTTTATGAATTTATCATAGTTCAGTATGGGCAAAATGCAATCGCATGCACAGTTCCTAGTCATGGCTCTTCTTTACATCTGGGTTAACTTGCAACTTGCATTGATTATGTGGTTGTCTCATCTTTTGTTTCCACAACATACATACATCTGCTGTGTTTATCTATCTTAGCCTTTATATCGTTTTCATATGACATTGTCTTTTGCCACTATTTCTTATTTTAAACTTCTCCACGTAGTCACAACCGCATTAATGTATCTGCTATTCCCTAAATTACTGTTCATCTTTCTGTTTGAATGCATTTTTGGTTGTTGTTAATAGTTTTTCCTTTTCTAGCTCTGTTTTATATTCTTTTCAAATCCCTTAATTGCAGATTAAACACAATCATTGAGATGAATAGTTCTCTTTCTTCTTGTTTTCTTTTAATAGAGAGCCTTTTGACATCACCTGTTAATATAGAGACTTTTGACATTGTAGTGCCTTATAGCCATCAGTTTTCTTGTTTTCTGGTTCCTCTCTCCTCCAGTTCAGTAATTCTCTGGAGTATATTTAAATTCCTGCTGCAGTATGTGCTCTCTAATATTTTTCTTATAAAGTATTTTTTATCACTTTTTCTTTCATCTCCTTCTGCTTGATGGTAACCTCTTCTAAACTCCCTTGATATTTGTAGGCATTCATTTTGTTGAACATTCTGATGATTACCTTATTGAATAGTTCAGTTCTGTTTGCTGTTTCTCTTTCTCCTTTGTTCATTACCAGCAATGTTTAACATTTCCCAATGTTAAATTCCATTCCTCTATTCTGGTGGAAGATTTTGACTATTTATATGAGAATTTCCAGTTCCTTCTTGTTCTTGGCAAAAATTTTGAAGTCATCAATATACATGAGGTGGTTTATTTTTTCTTGTGACTTCGTGAATCTGTAACTCTTCTTGCATTTCTTTGTTATGTTATTCAGTGGATTTATGACTATGATGAATAATAAGGAAAGTGGGTCTTCTTGGAAGATACCTCTTTTTATTATCACTTCTGCTAGGTCCTTATTATTGCCAATTTTTCATTGCTTCTCTTATGAAGTTCAATATCTTGAAAGTTTTAGCATCTTCAGGAATTCTATCATTCATGGTTGCATTATCACATTGTTAGTCTTTAGTAATCTATCCATGCCATAGATAGATTTTATCTTTTATTTAGTATCTGTCGGTATATTTTCATTAATGTATAGTGGATTACTTATCCAGTTAGTTCTCTTTCAGTATCATGTCTATTACTTGAAAAATAATCCTCAACTTTCAAGTGAGTAATACATTTCTTCAGTTAATTGTAATGCCAGGATTTTCCTTATTATTGGCAAGAACATTATCAATTTATAGTTGCTTGAAATTTTTTTTTAAGCATTTCACCCCAAGCAAGGTGGGACTGCCACTAGCACATAAGGGGCTACAGAGGGTAGAGAACAAGAGTAAAGAGGTGTGTTTAGGGAGAGGATAACGAGATGGATGGGGAACAAGATCACGGTATCAGAAGATGTTGATTGACATTACGCTTGAGTATTTGAAGATTATAGTGATCAGGGAAGCAAGTAACAGGAAGAGAATTCCACAGATGGGAAGTGCGAGAGAAGAAGCTGTTTGAGTAGAAGAGACAGTTACATTTAACTGTTTCAACAGTGAAAGGGTAGGACTGAAATGCCAACCTAGTCAACCTAGTAGCTTGCTTAAATTCATGCAGTCTGGGAACTAGTGAAAGCAATTCGTCAGAACAGTTGCCATGAAAATACTTATAGAAGAGACAAAGGGAAGCCATGGCATGAGTGACTGTAGACTAGATACCAGATCAGGACTTATCACATTGCATATCCACCTCTGGATTTTGTTGAGGACCTTGAGACTTACAGCGGGGGTACCAGACCATGTATGAAAGCAATATTCCATGCAAGGATGGCTGGTTGATTTATAGATTTGAAGGATGGACTCAGAGGAGAAAAACTTTCTAGCATGACACAGAGAACCAACTTTCCTTTGAGCTATTGAGTCTATCTATTTGTTTCACCTCATATCAGTAGGCAGCATGAGACCAAGCAGGCACAACGAGGTGCTCTTATAGAGTTGGGCATCAGCCATTCTGATGGGAGGCAGGGAGGGTTCTCTGTGGTGGGTAAATGAGAGCAGTTTCGTTTTGGGGGCATTGAAGTTTACAAGCCATTTCCTGCCCCAGTCAGCCACAAATTGGAGGTTCTGCTTGAGATCGGTGGCCAGGTTAATTTTGTCGAGGATACCAGTTTTACTGTTGAGGCAGGAGTAAATAGTAGTGCTGTTCGTGTAGATGCCTACTTGGGAACTGATGACATCGGGAAGGTCATTAATGAAGATCAGGAACAGTGTAGGACCTAAGATAGAGCCTTGGGGAACACTGGCATTCATGATAAAGGAGCTGGAGGAGAACCCTTTTAGGATGATGTTCATTTCATGGTTTGACAGGAATGATTGTATTAAGTCAAATCCTGTAATGCTGTATCACTGAATCTTATGAAGAAGGATGGCATCAACTGCTTTACAGATACCTAGAGCCATGGCTCAAGCTTCTCTGTTATTGTGAAGTGCTTGGTATACAAATTCAGTTATGGCTGTGAGCATGTCAGCAGTAGATTGAGCAAAGTGGAAACCATATTGCTTGTCAGAGAGCAGATCATGGGAAGTAAAGTGCTTAACCACTTTGGTGTTGATTAAAGCCCCAAAGACTTTACTGAAGAGTGGTAAGAGACTGATAGGACAGTAGTTAGATGGGTCATAAGAGTTTCCAGAGTTCTTAAAGACAGGCACAACTGATGAGGACTTCCAACAGTCTGGAAAGCAAGAGTCGGTGAGGCAGTAGTTGTATAATTTGGAGAGGACAGGAGCTAGTTCAGGAGCACATTTCATCAGGACAATGGCCAGTATCCCATCCCCACCACTAGCCTTATGAGAGTCTAATTTAGAGATGATGTCTGATACCATTGTTAGGGTTATGTGCATCTCACTCAGTAGAGCCTCAGTTTTGTAGGGAAAATTGGGTGTGGGTGCACCAGATGAGTCTAGCATTGAATTGGATGAAAATTTCCAAGAAAAGCAGTCTTGTCAGCTGAGGAAGTCAGGACCTCAAATTGGTTGAATAATGGAGGAATTGCAGGTTTGCTGTAGTTCAGCACACTCTTGCAGAGCCACCAATAATCTTTAGAACCAAGCTTGTAAGAAGCAATACTTTCTTCCATTATTTTGGCAAAGAGTAATTTTGCTTCATTGAGGACACGCTTGCGCTCATTATGGGCAGTGACAAAGAGATGTCTGTTGCAATCAGAAATGTTGCTATGGTAAAGATGGAAGTAGTGATTCCTGTGGGCAAAAACATCTGAGCAAGCAGCTGAGAAGCAAGGGGAGGAACGTGATTTCACTTTATATTTTCTTGTAGGGATGAAAGCCTTGATTCCAGCTTTTATGCAGGAGGAGACCTCAGATACACATTTTTGGATGGGGAGATAAAAAACAACATTCCTGGGGACATCACGAAGGAAATCATGGAATGAGTCTCAGTTTGCTTGTTGATAACAGAAAGATGTTCTGTTGGTAGGCGGTTCTTTACTGAGGGAGGAGCAGAAGGAGGTGTTAACAGACACAACGTCATGGTTAGAGTTACCAAGAGGACAGAGCTTCGTGATATGACGAGACTCTGGGATGGAGGTAAAACAGAGATCTAGAAAGGAAGCCTTACCATCATGGTTACTGGGGAAACATGTAGGAAAGTCAACCACTTGTGTGAGATATTGAGTGATTGAAAATTTAAGGGTTTGTATCTCAAGAAGGTCAGTTATGGAGTGTTTAAGCCATTTGGTATGGTGGGCATTAAAATCTAGTGTGCAGACGGATGTAGAGAGATAGCCTTGTCTATATTATTGGAAATGCTGTTGAGTACACCACAGTCTTGGGAGGATGGAAAAGAGATAGATTATACAATTGAGGAGAGATAGACGGAGATACATGTATGAATGGTCTGGAGATTCAAGAGAGCCAGTGGGAGATGGTCCCATGTGTAAAGTCACAGACTGGGCATGTAGGTTATGGAGTTCTTTCTAAGGAGAGGAAGGTAACTGGGAATTGAGAAGTCAGAGGAGGGCATTGACAAATTAAGGTTGGTCTCACAGAGAGCTAGTATATCACGAGACTTCTCAACGATGAACAATTCCACACTGGAGAAGCTGGTCCGGATGCCAAGGATGTTGGAAAAGAAATGTTGAAGAGTTTAGGTGATTTTTTGAGCGCTAGTTTAGTCTCATTTTTTCATTGTTTGAGGTCATGTTGTGTAATGTTGGTAATGGAAGTGAAATGCCTAAAATAATAGTAGCTGATGGTCATCATATGTGATATGGACAGAAAGTAGCTGGTGCAGCCTGTAACATAATGTGGCCTCATGTTGCCTACCAGAGGTGCGTGCAGTGACTCCCTTCCATGGCACTACAAGCACCTCGATATTATGCAACTGTTGACCAGAGCAGCCGCTCGTGGAGGCTATGAAAGAGTAGGGCTAATAACTACCAGTCAGGAACAGCAACAGGAGAACTGTCAACCTAGTACCCTCATAATAAAGAGATGTTGCTACAGACTGTACACATCGCAAGGGATTCATGGCAGCGCTAATACAGAGACCAGAGAAAAGGAAAAGATCTGGGAACCCCTTCCTAAACAGGAAATAAGGGATGAGCCTCTATACCTGGTCAAGAGAAATGGGAGGAGTATTGACCAGGTGATAGGAAAACCTATCTCCTCCTATTAAATTCATCCTTTCTTGGTATATTTCAGAATTGTTGCTTTTTTTTTATAACTGTTGTGCTAACCTCTTATAAATTGTTGTGAATCACTTGAAAGCAGAAAATTATGAATCACAACATGGCCAAATGCTCTCCAATCCTTATTCTTTTCAACTTTCAGTTCTTTTTCAGTTACTCATAACTCATTTTTTAGTCTAACCACTCACACAGAATCTTGTTCTCTTTTCTCTGTTACCACCAAACTTCAGTATTGTTTTGTTTCCACAACATCTGGTTTTTATATTCTTTTTTCATTTATTTGTTGCTAAGATTTTTTTCCATTGTTTTTAAATGTTCTCTTCTGTCAATCTTGCTGGACTCTGTGTTGGTATCTCTTAAGTCTGTTTTAATTATCCAAGATTTATCTCCTCCTTCTTTGCATTTTTTTAATGTGAAAATAAACATCACAAAGAGAAACATGTAAGTTGGGTAAGGAAGTACATGAAAACTGATTTCTCAACAGTAATTTTTAATTATGAATAGAGCTACATTGGATGGGCCTAATGGCCATGATAGAGATTGAGTCCTTCATGAAAATAACCATTAGAATTAATTTAGAAGACAAAAATGAGGAGATGGTGTAATATTTTTGGTTAGCATTGTAGTTAAATCATAGATGTTTTCAAAATTGATGATGGTTCAGGATAAATGTAAGAAAACATTGTAAGTTCTTGAAAAAGCTGTTTTAATCAGTACAAGTCAAAACCCAGAGGCTAAAGGATATATTCATACAATACAATGTTCCTTTATATACCACAAAGCTGACTATTGCCGGAATTAACAAAATATATTCACTGACACCAAATTAATGGAATGATTCTCAGCCTCTCTATGTATTAATTCAATAGAAAACTTGTGGTTCATGAATAAAGGAGATGCATATTAAAATGGATAACAATATTCAAGCAAAGAAGATATCCGAGATGCAATATAAACTGAAGATTAGAAAACAAAATCAATGAAAATTAGAGTGAGCTAAGGAGTTCATGTTAACATATAAAATAATAAAATATTTTTATTCAATTATATGAGATATTGTGTAATCAAATCTATTTTTAAGCTTGTTCCATTCTGTCAGAGAATGTGGCACCCATGTATTGAGACTGGAAACAAACCCAAGTCTCTTCAAATGGTGAAAAGCAGTTTAGATATTGATTTGATCTTAGCAAATCTTCGTTTTATTCTTTGAAAACTTTGATTTATTCTCCATGATAGCAAGCAGAGTATCTTCAATGATGTCGGAAGGTTCTCCAAAGTGTTGTTGATTGTTTTAATTAAAATAAACCTGACAAAATCAATCAGACCTTCTGAATGTTTTTGTTGCAGTTCCATTTACTTCTTTCCAAAATTCATAGTGCATAAGTGCAACTTTTCATCCACCATCTTTAAGGCATTCCTTTGTGGACAAAATGGACATTCAACAAAGTCTGACATGCAACTGAACAATGCAATGTTTCAATCAAGAAAACAACAGAAATCAAGTGTAAACTTTTGCATTGATCTGCAATGTGAATTAACTTTCACTTATTAATAAAATTAAACAAATATTGGTTACCTATATATTTGTGCATTACTTTTATCCATATATTTCACACACATTTATGTATGGGTGTATGGGTGTGTGCATATGATTGCATAGACAGAGTTATTGATGTTATTGGTAGTGATTCACACTAATGGAAAATAACTCTCAAACCAATTATAACTTTTATAATTTTATTCATATATGTGACAGATAAATGTTACGCCATGCATAGAGGCATATTGATCTGCACAGAAGAAAAATCATTCATGTATATTAAGACATGTTTTTTTACTGTTTATGTGTTTGTACCTTTTGGATGAAAACATTAATTATTAATTAATTGCATTTTTATTAATTATAAACATCTTAAGTTCTTGTGTTTGCATCATATTTTTTATGAAATGACATATTAACTATTTTCTGTTATTTTTAGTTTAAATGTAAATAAAACATTTTTATCATTAGAAAACTTTATTATTATTATCATCTGTTATTTTCAAATACTTAGATGACAAAAATATAAATAAAATATTTTCCCTATTTCATATAATGTTTATGCAAAATAAATGAATATGTTGGTGAGACAGAAATTATTTGTATCTATGTCACAAGATAGATTTATTCTATGCCCCCTCAATATATGCTATAAAAGGGTTTTAACTTTTGTTTATCAAACTTATGAATCACATATAAATAACATGTTCTTATAAATTTAATATATGAATGGGACAGTTTCATATGAATGACAACAAAATATCAAAATGTGTTTGGAAGGATATTTCTGATTCTCACTGAACATCTGTTTATAGTAACAAATAAAGATAATATTACAGGCATATTTCATGATATAAATTATTACTTTATATATTACTTTATTTATGTTATTTAGTATTAATTTATATAGTACATTATATTTAATAAATTATTATTTGATATATGATTACTATATCTCATTGAACCTAAAGTAAATTGGTAATGACTTGAAAGTAATCACTGGTCAGAAATATGAGCAAAATGAATCGTACCTGATGTAAAAACAACTTCTGGTCATGAAGAATAGATCCCCAACAAATGAAATAAAAAGAACCATTTTCTTTTTTTTTTTAAATAAAAACAAATTTTTGCCATTAAGTGTTCAACAAAAATTTAGGCTATTGTGAGGAAAAGACCATTTAATAAACTTATAAAATCTAGAACATTACTTGAATTTCACCAGTACATCTTCAAGTAATATATGTCATTACTAAAAAGTTATATAAATAGACTTAATTTTAGTCTGAGAAGGTGTAATTAAACCAACATTTCAGAAACTAAATTGATTGCATACAAATATTTTATGGCTTACATTGTAGATCATAATTTTCAGTCTCTTCTTATTTCTGTAGCAATGTCAGTGTCGAGGAGCTGTTTTCTAAAATGTCAAAATGAGCAAGCTAGTAAATAAATGATTTACTCAAATTATTTGCAGAGTTTTATTTAGTTCATTAAAACTATTTTAAATAAAAGCCTAAAAGTATGGAGAATTAATAGTTTAAAAAGGAAAAGAAACATTAAAAGTACAAATTTTATCACACTATACAATAAGTATAAACTTTTTGTTATGTGTGTGCATTTTAAAAACTGGACAGAAAATAAGCTTTGGTGACTGTTGTTGTTGTTGTTGCTGAAGAGTGGAATATTGGAGGGGGAAAACACAAATTGTTTAATCAAATGAATTTAGGGAAAATCAATTTATAATAAGCAACAGCTGTTGGTTGCCCTCTTTGAAATCTGACAATGATTGTACATGGCAGTCAAAGTGGTGGGTTTTCCTGACATGAAAAGTGGGCTGTTAAAAATAGAATGGAAGAAGAAATGAGGAAAAGTCTGTTAGAAAATGCCTGTACCCGAAATTATAAATAAAAAGGGTAAAACATTTTTTCATTCATTTTCTATTCCATGGAATTGTTTCCTCATTCATTTAGTTAATCTGGCCACATTCATTTAGTTAATCTGGCCACATTCATTGACTTTCTTGTTCAAACACTTCTTTATTCCTCTGTTAATGCATGATTCATTAAATCATTCATTTTCAAGTATACACTCATTCCTTCAATCATTTGAGATGTGAAACTGCCTACACTGTGCAATGCTATGTTCACACTGTTTCTATCTTTATTTGTCTATCTGTAAATATTGGGTTTTTGAGAAAGTTCATACTGATTTTTAAGGGAAATTAAAACACAAAACAAAATTATGCCATTAAATATTTATTCAACTAAATATGAACCATTTTGTTGCACAACCTTTCTCCATTTTCCCTTCAACTTAAAGAGTCCATCTCCCAAGAATTTCAGTGGTTTCTCAGCAAAGATGAGGTGGATTTTTTATGTCATCCAAAGAATTGAAATTTTTACCATTGAGATTATTTTGCAAGGACCAGAATAAATGAAAATCCAAGGGAGCAATATCTGGGTCACCAAAGAAACATGAGGTCTGGCATTATCCTAATGGAAAACAACACTTTTCCTGTTCACCAATTCTGGGCATTTTTCTTGAATTGTTGCTTTTAATTCATCCAGTTGAAAACAGTACCTTTCAAAATCAATTGACTGGTTACTTGGCAAAAGCTCATAGTACAGCATTCCTTTCCAATCTTTCCAGATGCATAGCATGACTTTCTTAGGATAAAGACCTACTTTTGAAATGGCTAAAGTTGGTTCATGTCACTTACCCCTGTTTTTTTTTTGCTGAACATTGTTGTAAATTATCCATTTCTCATAACCTGTCACAATTTGCTTAAAAAGGGTGCATTTTCATTGCATTTATGCAGCAAATCACAGATGAAATGTGATGCAAAAGATTCTTTTCACTCAGATCATGTGGTACCCAAACATTGTAGCAATTTGGGTACCTATGCTTCATTAAGTGCTCATGGATGGCAGATTTTGATAAATTTAATGTATCTGCCAATTTCTGTGTTGTGTAATGTGGGTTATTCTCAGTCAATATCTTGATTTGGCTGTCAACTTTAGTGGGGGTCTGCCTAAGCTTTCTTTATCAATAAGGCTACATTCACCAACTTTAAACTTAGCAAACCACTCCCGTACAGTTCTGTCAGCTAAAGCACCTTCGCTATACACAACAAATATCTTTTTTTTTGCTTGTGTGGTATTTTTTTGCTTTATGGTAAAAAAAGCATCAAGTGTCTAAAATGCACCTTATAATCTTCCATTTTCATAGGAATGCAAAATTGACATGAATTAAGTAATTTTAAACTTTCTTTCTAAAGAGATAGTTTGAAGTGTGCTCTAAATGGAAATGTAAGCATATTATATCTGTCAATAAATTTGATGTGTTCTAACATGTTGGAACATGAATGACTAAAATCTGCATGAACTTTCTGGACAACCCAATAAATATGCATACATTTACATATATACATTAATATATATATATATATATATATATACATATATATAGTTTACGAAAAAACTAGGTAATCCGTATGGGTAGACCCAAGGAGGATAAAATCCAGAGAAATCAATGTAAATCAGAGCTAATAGTATTTTTATATATATATATATATATATATATATATATATATATATATATATATATATATATATATATATATAACATACTTTTACATTGGTACAAGTTTCATTAAAAATCACAAAGATTTTACCATTAATTTTCCTTATTTAATTACCAAAGAATTGGGTTCAATGCATAAGTATTTTCTGAATATTTTTGATCCAACAATTTCACTCACACTTTAGGTGATTAAAATCTAGGGTTACCTAGACATGTTTTCATTTCTATATTCAAACACTTAAAAGTTGCTATTGGCCTTTAATCTTTCTTTTCATTTCTTTTTTAATAATAAATCATATGATCTCATCTGATTTGATTGGAATATATCTATATCTCTGAATGAGGGTTTTGTCTTTTTGTAGTTTGAATGCACTTTATTGTTATTTTCTTATCATTCTTACATATGTTTCTTTGGTACTTTTCATTGGTGATAGTTTGATATATTTATAATGTCCTATTTTTTACTCACTGATATTTATGCTCTACAAGGATATGCTGCTTAAAAGCTTTCTTGGTCAGACCCATTTCCATAAATCTGGCAAAACATCAGATTTGGCAGATAGGGTGAATCAAGAACTTTTCAGCACTTCCTTCTATAATGAGCTTGAATTCTAAGAAATCAACATTGATTTTTGTTAATATTTAGTCTGAAGTGAGACATTATCAATTGTCAAATTGTTGTGCAACTGAGTGACAAGTTAGTGTTTGTTGAAATAAACAAGAAAATATCTGATAAATAAAAGATTATTTTTTCTATTCAGTGATTATCATTAGGCAGATTCTAAATTTATTTAACAACTATTTTTCTTAAATCTAGGAATTTTGTTTATTATTTATCTTGATTTTTAATTAAACTTTATCTGACATTTGTTTATAAATTTTATTTGTCAAAGTACATATAATAATCATACCCAGGTAATTGTATTTACATAATTCACATACTTTTAATTAGAAAGGGTTAAAAAAAGGAAGAAAGAGAAAGAAGCTAAAAACAGGTGTAAGTTGATGAGGAACAGGAAGAGAAAAAAGTAAGAAGATAGAATAAAAAAAAGTTATTAGAAGAGAAAATCAAATGAAAGAAAATTTTATAAGGACAAAGAGGAAGTACAATATGGAGGTAGAGAAGTGTTAATATGACTCATAAAAATGGAGGATAAAATCAAAAGAAATAAGTTTGGGAAAAGTAAGAGAAAAATTAATCATTAGAATGAAAACAAAAAATGAGAACTAGAATGAAAGTGAAGAGCAAGAGAAGGAGTAAAATAGGAGAGTATTCAGTTTCCATACAAAACTCCAGAGTCACTTGTCTGGAATTGTATGTTGCCATGTGTTTACTTGCAGACTTGTGATGAGAATAAAATGATTAATAAGGAAAAGTGGAAAGAAACTTTTTATAAAAATATTAAAAAACGATGAAAAAAATTAGAATCAAAACATAAAGGAAAATGTTAAAAAAAATGGCAGGTAAAATATAGAAAATGCAGAGAAAAGATTTCCTAAATAAAATCTGAACTGAGGTGCATAAAACACAAATATAATGGGAGAGAAAGAAGATAACAGTATCTCAAGAATGAAAATGAAAAAATAATTTAAAATATCAAAAACAAATTAAAAAAATATTGCTAGAGGTGAAAAAAAAGAGAAAAATAGGTTAAAAAGCAAAAGAAAAATTATACACAAGAAAAATGAAAAAAAAGAATCAGAATTAAAAAGAAAATATTCAAAGAATAGCAAAGGGCAAAAATAAAAAATGGGGAGGCTAAAGGAAAAATGACATTAAAAAAAAGACAAAAATGGAAATAACCAAGAAAATAATGAAAGTGAAAACAAATGAATGAGAAAAAATTCTTTAAAAACAAAATGTATTGGATTACTAGTAATAAGAAAAAAAAAAAATATTGCTGAAATAAAAGGAATCTAAAATGGGGAAAAGAAATCGAGGATGAAGAAATGTGCAAAGGAAGAAAATGAGAAAAGCCAAGAAAAAAATGAAATGTTTAAAAAACTTGTGAAGAAATAAACAAATGAAAAAGTCACAAAAGAATAAAGGTAGGATGAAGAAAGAAATCTACATTGTTTCTTATTTACTAAAATATAAAATTGTAGAGGAAACAGAATCAGAGAAAGGAAAAAGTGAGTTTAGGAGAATAAATAAATAAATGTAATAAAAATAAAAATAATAAATAAATGTAATAAAAATGAAAATGCAAATAATAGGGGAGAGGAAATAAGGAAAAATCTTGAGACAAAAGGAAAGTGGATATTTACCAATATAATCAGCTTGATTCACAAGAGGAAAACTATATGTAGGTGAAATATACAGAATCCTATCAAAGTGTACCATGATAAAAGTGACGGGTAGACATTTTGCTTGGTCAAGTGCACACATATTCATCTATCTGAAAAACAGATATAATAGAGTATCAGTCTAATTTTTATATACATGCAAAAATAGATTTATAAAAGTGATTCAATATGCACATTCTGTTACATAGTTATAAATAAAGTTTGATCTGAAATTTTGACTGTATAATGTTTGATCTGTCTGAATAATATTCACAATTGAATTAAGAGCATTGATAAGGAAGTTTATATTGTATAAATTAAATACTTTTTAATCATTAGGCTGCAGTTTTATTCCTGTACCTACCTACACACACATGCATATATATATATATATATATATATATATATATATATATATATATATATATATATATATATATATATATATATATTCTGCTAGGCTCTCTCTCACTGTTTTTGACATGTGAGGGTACAGCAACTCAGTTCTTAGAACCGAGCAGTCAGACTATTCACACATATGATTTGATTATAGTGATGAAGGCTTGTGTGAACCAACTACACTTTTTGGAATTGCCAAATACAGGAACTGGTACACATAATGTGCCACAAGTTTCCCGATGCTCCTCAGGTTTTGAATTCAGAGCTGTCCTTTTCCTAAACCAATTGCCACTCAAGACTATAGGACCCAGTATGTCCTGCTACTTACCAATAGCTAGGAGAAGAAATGGTTTCCTACCCTTCCCAATGGTTTTTTCATATAAGTGAATTTAACAAACCCAACTGAAATTCTAACTCTGCTCTCCAATTTCTCAATCCATGCCACTATTCATTACACCACCATGCCAACACACACACACACACACACATAGGTGGTGTTAAAATGTTCTTAACCCAAGCAAGAAGCCCTTGAAAAATGCTATTTGATTATTTGATCAAATTTTGATAAATTGGGCACCAAAATTTTCATCATTCCCTTGTATGCACATGCATAAATCTTGTGTTTCTTTAACATTGCAAATTGACCAATTAAAGCATATTTTTTTATGTAATTCCATTTTTGATTGGGTGATATGAAAGTTTTCAATATTATTTTTGTAATGAAATAAAAATAATTATATTTAAGAAGTGAAATTTGTAAACTTACTGAAATATAAATAATACATTATTACCTCTCTTTGCAGTCACAGAGAAAATACAAAGAAAAAGATTTTGAGTAGAATTCAGTGTTAATAAGTTCAAATGAATATATATCTGTTGATATATTTACTTTTTCTATTCTTTTTTGTGCCTAATTAACTACATTAAACATAGAGCAGGAAAAATAAAAAGGTAGAGTTTGGTTGAAGAAACAGACAGTACTTGATTGTATTACAAGTTGAGTCTCACCAACCAACTCTGGGTAAGTTGATGTTTATATAACAGACTAAAAGATTTCAGCTTATTCTGCAAATCCTGATTGGCTGTTAACTCCAGTGTGGACACTGTGCTTAATAAATATCCATCAGTACACTGTGAATGCTAGGACATATATTAGGTTACAACCCAGTTTATTTTTGCCTGCCAACTGGACACTAGATGGGAACCTCCTTGTGAGGCTGAGTATCATATTTTTGATTCTTCATTAATGATTGCAGAAGCTAGTTTAACTTTATCACAAGATAAACATATTTATAAAATAAAAGGATATATTCCTTCTATCTGTTCATATCTATTTCTTTCTTACACATCTTTCATTATTTTCATATCATGAATGTTTGATAATTTAAAAAGTCTTTTCTTTTTTAAACCAGATTTAGATATGATTGAAAATTGGTTGAAGCAAGAAAATAAGGAAACAGAAAAATACATTTATTTTGGGATATGTTATTATTTTTCAGGCTTAAACAGCAACAAAAGACAAACTTCTCTCCTACTTTGACCACGCTCAGTTAATATTTGAAAGAAGAAGAACTATAAGCACATTTGATTTTTGTCAAAATGTTAGACTCCCTTGAGAAAAACTTGAAGCTATTTCTTAAATAATAAATCTGAAATTTATAACAATTGTTTTGTGAGGGTTTCAGATTCAACCTACAAAAACAAAATAACATATTTTAGCAACCAATAACTAGAAACTTCTGAACAAATTTTTGTTTTTATCTAAAAATTCAGGAAGAAATTAAGCTACACTGATGACACTATTGAAAGAAAGAAAAGTATAGGACCACCTAGAAAAGGCCGTGAAGAAAAGTGGGAAGAGAGAATGTATGATTGTTGGCAAAAAAATACTTCAAGATGCAAACTACAAATTGGTGATGTGAACATAAAACAAAGAGAGAAGTTTAAATATCTGGCAATTGTTTTAACAGATGTGATGCAGAATGTGACATTGATATCCAAAAGCACATTGAAATAGCAAAATATGTCTTCCAAAAACTAAACAAACTATTAAGAAATAGGAAAATTTGATTAGAAAAAAAAAGAGAAAAGAGTGCTGAACTACTATGTAATATCACTCCCGTATGGCAATGAATACTGGATAATTTCCTTACAGATGAAGAGGACACTTTGGGTAACAGAGATGTAGTTCTATAAAAAGATCTTGAGAGTACCATAGACAGAGTATGTAAGCAATGAGGAGGTTTTAAAGAAAATAGAAACAAAAAGGATAGAATCAGAAAGAGAGAGTTGAAATTTCTTGGAAACATAATAAAAAGGCCTGGAAAATTTGCCACTCGCAGGACATATTAAAGGCAAGAGGGATAGGGGGGAAAGCAATGAGTAAAGTGTGCCTAACAAGCTTATTTAAATGGATAGCAGAACAGGGAGTGGGAGGGATAATAAAAAAGATAAAAATTGCTAATAGCTATGAAGGATAGGAAATTGCAGAGAGCAATGATCACGCATATCCTGAAGAAACATGGCACATAGAAGGAGAAGAAAACAACAGCAAAATAAGCAAAGCTCTGAGTTTAAAAACCCCAAACAGACAAAAAATATTTTAGCTATTCTCAACTCTCCCTACCATCATAAGCCACAAGAGATTTAAAGAGAATACTTTTAATATTCTTTCCTTTATTAATAATTTTGGAAAATAATTCTAAGAAACTGTACTGTTTCGTAGGTTTTGAAACTGTACACAATATGTAAAAGATTTCATCAGGAATATTTGTCAATATTCATTTTATTCAGGAAAAAGAAAAGACATTTAATAAACATTCACAATCATGTCGTAGTAGAAATAAAAGCTTAACAAAAATAATAAAACTGCCAGATTAATTAAATACACATCATGGTGTAAACAGTTGAAAAATTAAGGAAGAAATGAAAACTAGAAGACAAGCAATAATACATCATCTATAAAAGGATGAAATCTTCAAAAATATAAAAAGAACAGTATCAGTGAAATGCACTTTTCTTCCTACTTTGTTGCGTGTCTTTTTCTCTGGAAGATATGCAACAAAGTTCAACATTTTCATATCTGTCAGCATCTCTCATCTCAGCTTTCAGTTTGATTCTGTATGAAATGGATGATCATTGAAAAATTATAAATTTTATGAATATGAATAAAATCATTTTAATCAAAGGTTTGCATAGGACAATAATGATGATGGGCACATCTTTACCAAGAAATAGCAAAAATTATAATGGCCTTACCTTGTTAGGTCTACACGGTTCACTGACTATGTGTAATATTTCATGCAGAAACATGTCTTTCAAATTGTATATTTATGTTATATGTATTTCTATAAGTAGCAATAATTATGTAGTTTACATCTTTCACTGTATCAATCAATTTCTCTTATTTATTAGAATCTGAACTTTGAAAGTTATATAAAATTTTTAATCAAAATTTGCTGAATAACATATTCAATTATTATCAATAACAAATTAGATTTCAAGATTTACTGAAACCCCACTTATAAAAAAAATGACCTAATCAGTTTTTATTCTCATCACAACAACAAAATAAAATCAAAATTAATTGTAGGTTTGTATTTAAGAGCTCTCAGATAAAGAAGAAAATTATATTAATGTTTTAAATTCATTCCCTATTCCCATCATTTCATTCTTGACACAAAAAAAGCAAACAAAATCCATAAGACTAAACAAATGATTACTATCAACAGCAAAAATACTAAGTTTATAATTCTAGAAATGAACTCTTTATATGTTGGACTCAAAAAACATTTAACTATCTCAGACACTAAATTTCTAAAAATTAGCTTGAAGACAAAGTTTTGGTTAGCCAAACATATAGAATCAGCAATACATCCAAAATATGAGATAAACTGCCAGCAATTCCATAAGACATATACAGGTGAGACATCTAGAAATCTAAAAACCCACATTTATGAACACAACAATGATCTCAACTGGGATAACCCATTTAGTAAGATATAGAAATAAAACAGGCTATAACTTTAATTTAAAAAATATTGCCTTAGTAAAAACTGAACACAACCTATTACATTGAAAATATCTTAAAATAATATTAATAAATAATCAACATACAATAAATACTCATGCACTTTTTCATATCACCAATATTCATAAAACCTAAGATCCAAACATTTATAGATGATGTAAACTAATATTAAACATTCATTTCCAACATTTATCATACTTAAAATGTAATTAAGATACACTAATATGCCCAATTACACTAACATTTCAAGAATTGAAAACCTGCACAATGCAAACACTGCCCACAGAAATTGTTACATACATACATATTAATATCTAATATCTACACAACCAATGAAAACAAAATAACACAGAATTTAAGAATTTAAATAATTCCACATTATTTCATTTCCCAAAAATTTCTGCTGAAACTAAAAATTGAAACATGTTAAAGTTATAATTTTTTTTTACTTGTTCTTTATTTAATCATTATGAATAAATAAAAAAAATCAATAATGTACTTATCTCTTGGTAACAATAACAAAAAAACTTTATTAAAAAAATGTTTTATTTTTTGTAAATGTGATTTTCTTTCAGATATTGCAATTATAATAATAGATTACTTCATGAATAAATACTGAGTTTTTAATATTGATATGACAAGAAATTCAGCATCTTTGTAGATAAAATATGTAAACTGGTATATATGAAGAATATGCTGCCCAGGTATTAAGCAAGCTTTATCAATCATGTTCTAGGAAGACTACAATATCAAAAACAGTTTTATGTCCAATCAATTTAAATATTAGTCTATCCAGGTGAAAAGAAAGCACAGTTAAATTGCTTGAAAAAGTAAAAAACAAAAATTAACCAATTTGGAATAATGCTACTTTCAAATGAGTGATATTATTCTGAATTGGTTAATTTAAAAAAAATTTTTTTTTCTTTTTACTCAGTCTTATAAATACACCTTTATTCCATTAAAATATAGTTTTTACAATTATTTGATTGATTTAAAAAAAGGGGCCCATTGTTTAGATTATAAATAAGTTTTGCTTGTGTTTTAACTAATCTGATGCTAATGTACCAATATAAGTTCTCTATTTAACTAAAGATACAAAGTGCACTTCTACATCTCTTGTCTAAAATTTAGAAATACCAAATGGCTATTTTTATGGTGGAAAATGAAATGAATGAAAGTAAGAATAGTAAACATTTTCTAAATAATTTTAGTGTCATATTCATTCAGGATTTTACTTGTTTCTTCAAAAGTTGACGAGTATCTTCAAGCATTAAAAATTAGTTTGTAAAAGAACAGAAAACAAATTAGAATTAACCAGTAAGATTTTTTCTGCTTTTGTGATTTTTAGAGAATTTTCTAAAAACTTTGTTCATACAACAGAAGAAAAAATAATTCTAACAATTCTGAAAACTTATTACTTTGTTTTGAGTTCATGTAATGACATGAAGCAAATTACAAAAATTGTACATAAACATGCATATAACTTTAATTCATTTACATCTCTAATAGGAATAGTCAATCCTTTTAATATTCTTTTGTCTTCTTTAAATCATTTATACTTTCTGTCTGCAGCTTTTCTTCACAGTATCTAATCTTTTTCACTTTGTTCTTTCTTTAAACCTCTTTTCTTTTTTTTCTCCAGTCTTCAATATTTTCATCTTGCACATTTTTATTTTCTTCTTTTATGACTTCATTCTTTACCTCATTTTCTCTTTCAATGTTTTTCATTTCTGAATTTTCCTACTCCCATTTTACCTAATTTATCTTCATTTTGCTAAGAGACAAGTATATTGTGTCTGAAGGAATCTTAGCTAGACTTTACAGTCTCCCATAATTTAGTACATATTGCAGGACTCAGAATCATTCTGCTTGTGCACTCATTGGTGTGTAAAATGCAAAATATACTACAGATTCCAAAAGATCATAACAATGTTAAAACAATGAGGCATTAGACATTCTTCTCATATTTCAACAATATGTGAAACAAACTTGTGAATGGCTTAGTCTGAAAGGTACCAGTCAACCTTTAAATTCCACTGGGATAAGGTTACATCATAGCACTGGCAAGAAGCCCGAGAAAAAACAATGTCTGTGCCAATTTTGTTGGTTCAGAATAAGTGTAAGTAACAAGTATATAGGAGGTGAGAAATATCCGTCTGTCTCTCTCTCTCTTTTCTCTCTGAAATTATGCTCTTCTTCCTTTTCTTTATGTTATCAAAGTTTGAGTAATTAAACTATTTTTTTTTACTTTTGTGAGTATGTGAGAACAATGGATTGAAAAAAATCCAAAATAAAAGAAATACATCAAAAGAGATAAAAAAAAAAGTCAAATAAGTCAAACACTATAAACTGAACATTAAGGTCAGAAGTTAAATATTTTAATTTGTATTAGTTTACATAAACATTCTCATGGAACAATGTAGAATATTAAAACATAAAAATAATATAATTTCTTGTTTTTAGTTTTAAATTTTGGATTCATTGATGCTCTAGAAAATTATCTTTGAGCTAATTTTAAATCTTTCAATTAATTTTGTTATATGCATTATGTTTATATATATATATATATATATATATAAAAAGTGAACATTGAAGTTAACACTTAGAGACTACTGATGGTTTCATACTAGACACAATCATCAGGCGACATGTTTTTTTAGTTTTCCTCTTTTTTGTCAATTATTCACAATTCTAATTTCTTTTTCTATTTAATTTTTCATTATTCTTATTAGTCTTCATACTCTTAAATTCATATTCCTTATTAACTCTTTCCCTTCTTTTAGTCTTCTTTCTTCCACTAGATGCAATCATCAAGACACATGTGGCCTGATGATTGCGTCTAGTATGAAACAGTCTGTCGCCTGTGAGTGTTGACTTCAATGTTCACTTTATATTTATGTACACTCTGTCCCTGATATTGAGCACTCTATTCCATAAATATAGCACACCTTAAAACTATATTTCTTATATATATATATATATATATATATATATATATATATAATGTGTGTGTGTGTGTGTATAAACTGAAAATTTATGAATTAAATACAGTATGCTACTCTATATCATTATTGAGTTGTATGATAAGAAAAAAGGGATTAGGAAAGATAAAGGAAAATAACTTTTGTTCTATATATCTACAAAACACATTCATCAAAGAAATGAAGAGAGAGAGAGAGTGTGTTAGAGAAAGTAAAAGAAAGAGATAGAGAATGATAGAAGAAGGATTCAATCTGAACTTTGGCAACTTTTTTCTTTCTAGTAACCCTTTGCTTTGCAATTTGTCTATTCTACTCTTCATATTTTTTGTTTTTGCCTTTATTGCATTCACTTGTTTCTTCAATCAAATACTTTTCAAGAGATAATTATCAATAAATAATATGAAAAATATATGGAAATGCTTCTGTGACGTCTGTATTCAGGCTGTTGTTCATGATATTTTGGAAATTATGGTCCCATAATTCTTCTTCTTCTTCTTCTTCTTCTTCTTCTTCTATGTACTGTGTCCCTTCAGTATGTGGGCCATCATGGTTCTCTACAACTTTCTCTCCTTTGTAGCTATTAACAATGTTTGTCTTTTTTCTATCTTTCCTAATCCCCTTTTTGCCAACTACTTACACAATCCCATTAAGTAGGTTAATTACCGCTTTCATCTGACCCACATGTCCTGTAAGTGTTAAATTTTCTAAGCCCATTTTCCTCATTATATTCCCTAGAAATTTTAATTGGCTCTTTCTGATTCTAAGTGTCCTTTTTGTTTCCATTTCCCTTAAAAGTTCTTCATTGCTCACATGTTCAGTCCATGGGATTCTCAGCATCCTTCTGTAGAACCACATTTCTATTTCCTCAAGACTCTTTTTCATCTGTGATGAAATGGTTCAGCATTCATTGCCATATAGGAAGAATGATATTATGTAACAATTCAGCATTGTTTTCTTTGTTTCTAATAAAATTTTCCTGTAACTTAATACTTTGTTTAGCTTTTGGAAGGCATCTAATGTTATTCTATTGCACTTTGGATTTTGGTGTCACATTTTACATCTATCTTCCTAGATATTTAAATTTTGGAACTTGCTTGATTTTGGCATCTCCAATTCATAGTTTACTTCTTGAGCTGTTACTTTTGCTGGCAACCATGCATTCTATCTTCTTACAATGGGTGGTTAGTCTTTCCTTCTTGCTTTACCTTTACTAACTTTATGTTAAGATAGTGGCCACCAATAATGAATCCTGGTAGGACTACTAATTCTCTCAGAATTGTCTCACTGTACAGTTTGAATAAGCCTGGTGAGAAGAGACATCCTTATCTAATGTCTGTTTCTATTTTTGTATATTTACTGAATTCATTTTCTATCCGTATGCAGGTGGTTTGCTTGTATAATTTCTGAAGTGTTCTAATATCCTTTTCAAACAAATCGAGCCTTCCAAGCACTTCAGACAGTTCTTTGTGATGTACTTTATCAAATTAATTTTGCATAATCTATAAAACATAGATATACATCCTTTTACAGCTGTATTGTTTTTCAGACATTCTTTGCATAAATATGGCATTCTTTGTTCCAGTATCTTAAACAAAATTGTTCTCCTATTTCTGGTCTAATTCTGCCACACACTTTATTAATCGGAATTCGTATAAGTTTTGCCATGTGGCTCCCTAGATTGATTTGAATCTGGCTTCTTGGGCAGCATTATAAAAATGAATCTATTTAGATCTTCCAGTATATCACCACTGTTGTATATATCATTTAAAATGTCTGTAATTTTGTCAATGCTGAAATCATCTAAGGCCTCCAGCATCTCCATTACAACTCCATCTGGTCTTAATGTGCCCCACTTTGAATTTCTATTCTCATTTAGTTCATTGTATCTGCTTTTAATGACGTCCATATACAGATCCTTCAAAGTCAGGTCATTCAGGAGTCTGTCATATTGCAATTTGGGTGATGCTGTGGCCCACTTCAACACGTGTGGTTTAACTCAAAGCTTACATATAATGGGAAAATGGTTGCAGTTGGCACTGGGATATGCTTAACAGTGTAAAACTGCATTCATGAATCTCTTATTGATGGTTATGTAGTCACTTTCATTTTTAACTTCACCTCCTGAGCTTTTCATGTCCATATATATCTTGGGTATTCTTGAGACCATGTCTCGGTTATTACCAGATCATTTGTCTTGCACCATTGGACTCATTTTTCTTCGTGTTCATTATGGGTTCTTAGTTTGAATTTGCTATTTCACTATCTTGCTCTTTCCCTACTTTTGCATTCAGGTGTCCCATAACAATTGTGATTTCTTGTGATTTGCATTGAGCCATAGCATTGTCTAGTGTACAGTAAAACTCTTCGATTTCTTCTGTACACTGTGTTGTCAGTGTGTATACAACTACAATGGCTATATTAGATGACTTCCTTTCATTATAACTACAAGAAGTCTATCACATAGTTGATAGAATCCCAGAACATATTTCTTTATTTCTTGGTCTAATACGAGTCCTATTCTTTGCTTATTTTTCTCCCCACCTGCATATATGGCCCTGTGTTTCTCACTGACAAACTCTCCATTGTATGTTCACTTTGTTTCATATAAACCTTAAATAATATTTAACCTATCCATTTCTTGCTTTACATTTTTCTAAATGCCTACATTAATTTAGTGTTCTGACATTCCATCTCCCTAAAACTATTTTTTTTCATAAAACACCAAAAGACATGCTGGGGAATTATATCAGGAATCTCAAGAACATATAAAACATCAAGATTGAAACAATCGGGAACAATAACAATATTTTTAAAAGTATTTATTTGTTTTCACTTATCTTTGATGATGAACTGATTCTGTTATATGAAGTTCCTATTTATTTTTTATGATTCATTCAAGTTATTCAGTAAGTTTTATTAAACTCATTCTCTGTTCATTTATGACATTTTAATGTCAGTTTCTGTAATTAAATGATATAGCAAACTTAAAACTTGTAGCTGGGTGGTTGGTGGTAGAGCCTGGGTAAGAAGCTAATAATTCAAATATTGATTATCAAAGTAAACAACCACTTTCCATTTGGAGGATTGGAGCATTCTTCCTACTTCATTAACTCTTTTAGCTTTGTGTGGTACTAAACTAAGGTCAATGAAAAGTTAGAAAACTTTTAGTTCTTTTTCTCAAGAGCTTACTTTATATTCCAAAACTGACTAGGACTTGGTTGACTTTGTTCGCATCCACTGAGTTCTCCAAACTGATTCTATGCAAAATAAATATAAAATATCATAGAAATCTATTTTTGATGGGTTTCAGAATAACAAGAATATATTGCTCTCTATCAAAATTGAACTGTAAACATTACTGGTTGTAATGGACAGACTAAAATCTGCTGTTCAAAGGATTTTCATTTGATGGCATTGGCAAATACATTCACAAAACTAAATATAAATATTTTCATGCATATTTCTTTGCATTCGTACATATTTTACACACACACACACACACACGTGTGTGTGTGTGTATCACACATACACATGTATATAGCATACATTTATATAGATACATGTCCACATGCTCATTCATATATATGTAAAGATGTCAAAGGGAAATGTAGATGACACAAACATAAATTGAAGCAAGCAGAGGAAAGAAATGAGGAAACTGATATTAATGGCAATTGCCAAAACTTGTGATTCTTCAAAATCGAATGGCAACTGGGGTAATGTCTTTCAAAGTTCTTTGATGTTTGGTTGTATTTTTATCAGATTTCAGGACCCATGGAACTTAACGTCTTATGACTTTATCACTGCAACCATTCTGAGTGACATAGAGATGGATGAGTACACTTACAAAGCATATCAAACAGCACAGAAACTGTCTCTTGGCTTCATGTCAAACTGGAGTTTGCACTGGTGTTGCTTGCTAACTGCAGAATGACAGAGTTCTATTCAAATATTCATTTTGCTTCGTATAGACTTGGAGCAATTTCCCTTTCACCTTCCCAGTAATACACACCTAGTTACAGAAAATTGATAAAATATCCATTTTCAATCATTAATGATATTCTCTATATTTTCAATATTCTTCTATATTTTCAAGGCAGATATCTGTCTATATCTCTGAGATGAGGTATTATGATTACTTATATCATTTACATTATTTGAACTGTTATCCTCATCTTTATTGCCATATTCACAACATGAAAATATTCTCACAAAAATAGTTTCCTTATGTTTTTTGTTTTTCCTTACAGCCATATACAACCTTCTCTAGGTCTTTTTAGGTTTCTGGTGTTTTCTGCAATGAAAAAGCACTCAAGTATTTACTTGAGTGTTTGTTCAGTAGGGTATATGAATGAAATATAAAAAAATAACAAGCAAAGATGAGGAAATTAGTCTGAACCAACCACATAACATGATTAAAACATCTTTAAGAAAATTCAGATAAAATTCTAAAAATATGCAATAAGTTTACAATATTTTATTTCAAGTTTTGTTAATCTTCTTAATCCATATATTGTTTTATCTTGCATTTGAAAGAGTTGAAGATCATTTGATTCAATTCCATGTTTATATTTCAAAGTATTAAGCCTCCCTTCCAACTGTATATCTCAGTAAATGAATGAGCAAAAAGATAATCAGAAAAATACAAATGTGTCAACTCTTCTGAATTTAAAACCATTTAAAAGCTTGGTAAGGTGCATACATGATAAATTACACTTTATATATCAATCTTTTGCAGGTGCATAATGGATGTGAAGGCAAGAGTTTGTCATATAAATTAAATCACTTCAGTATGCAGAACACATGAAAAAATTGACCATTTTTATATTGGTACTTATCATGACTGACAGTTTCTTGATCTATTCCATCAAGAAATGAAGACAAATGTGTTCTAAATTCAAATAATCTTCTCAGTTAGTTCCTTGGCAAATGTGTCAAGCAACAAGATTTTTTCAAAATTCTTTTTCTTATTTTGGTCAAGTATTTTAGATTGCTTCCTTCTGCTTTATCCCATTTCAATTTTCTCTTTGCCTGATTTTAAGCAAAGTTAAAGTTAAAATAACATCAAGAAATAAATTTACTGAGCTTTGATCAAGTCCTGAATCAAAGTACCAATTTCTCTTGCTTGAATCTGATCTTGAAGCAAAAATGATTAGCTTCACAAATTTTAAGAATAAAATCTCAGATCCTGCAGTGACCTCTTACTAAAACCAAGTATGTTTCTCATCAGAGTGTTTTATAGCCTAATCATATTATTTCTGTATTTTTACTGTTGGATAGTGTAAGGTTTCAAAAAATGGCTAGTGTTTATATTCTGATAAAAAACGAATTCTTTAGATCAGAGATGACACCACACAATTTATGATGAAATTGGTCTTTGAAATCCACTACAATAATATTTTTAGATATTGGCTTTAATTATCTATCAGTAAATTTATCACTTGACCTAATGTTCATTTCTTAACTAATTTAATGATCTTTCTATCCTTTCTATTTGTTGATCCAATCTTGGCAAATAATTCTTTTTCTTACATATTATTCCTCATCAGAAAACAGTAAGAAAAGATATTTTAAAAAGTGTACATGATGATGTGCATTGTGGCATAACAGCTACACAGAAGAGATTAAAATTGGAGGCATGGTGGCCGAGATATTATTGCAACATAGAAAGATATATACATAAATGCACAGAAATAAAGAATTTTTGACAAAGGAGACTGCACTCATGGCCTAAAGAAATGGAACCATGGTCTTGTGTTCATATGGAGCATGCATACATTAATGTCATGGGACTATTTCTAATCTTTATAGACTCCTTGTTTGGATGGCCTGAAGACAATAAAAATAGAAAAATTACTGCAATAAAGCAAATATTAAGAGTGCTATTTTCTCAAAATGCAGTTCCTAAAATATGCACACTAGAATTTTGTGATGAAGATTTATGTAGTTGGTTAGGATGGATTGGCTGCTCCCTTTACAAAACACCACTGTATCACCAACAATCTAATGGGATTTAAAAAGGAATGGTACAGACACTAAAAATAGGATTGAAGGTATTTTCCCCAAATAGAGATACTATAGACGCTTACTTACCAAGGTTACTGCTTAGATATAGGATGAGATTCCACAGACAGACCGATTGCAAATCCCTTCTGCATTAACAATGTCTTATTCAATAAATGAAAAGAGTGGGATATAAAAAAGACAAAGTAGCATGTCATGAGACAGCTAATTTCATCATACAAAGGGAACATAATACAGGCATTATATCAAAGAAAGGAAAAAGTCTAATGGCTCATTCTAACCAAGTTTAAGTTTCAGAATTGAAGAGAAGGTTTTGTGAAGGAGGAGGAAGAAAGGATGAGTTCTTCAGATCAGGAAGATGTAATAGAAAACAAGCTTATGGATGATCATGGGAATGATTCAGACATGGACATGGATAAAATGAGACCAAGATCTCCATTAAAAAGAATCAGGCATAAACCTCAAGAGTGCAAGGAGGAAAGAAGTTGGCAAAGAAATTCAAGAACAATGAACTAAACTTCTTCAGTTCAATGAGATGTAGTGGGTTTTGGCAAACACGATTTTACCTATTTGCATATGTTGGTTATAGGATAAATAAAGTGTAGAGTAAAGAGTCAGATGAGAAAAAAGTTAACTACTGTTTACGTGTCGTAAAACAACACTATACAACATTAAGTAAAGGATTAGACATGGAAAAGTAATAAATGAAGTATCTCTTGCAGATGCTTCATTTGCTTCAATGTTAAAAGAATAATTAACCCCCAGAAGCTTATCTGTATGTGGTAAAGCACAGGATGGGGATACATTTTCAAAATGATATATACAACAAAACAGAAATATTGCATTAATGTAATTATGTAAAATACTATAGTTCCATAGTTGAGTATTATCATCTCAGTAAACCAGTTTGGAGCAATATTGTCGCTTTTGCACATCTTATTTCCATAAGCACACACACACATACACACACACAGATATGAATAAATGCACGTTTACAAAATTCGATTAAGTGAATTAAGACATTGTAGAAAATGAAGAGTTGCATTTTTTATACAATTAGTCTCCATTACATTTAATAAAATAGAAAAGATTCATTGCTGTTGAAATCTCACAGGCATATTGCTGATTTGTGATGATTTTTTATGATCATGACCCAATTCTTTTTCTCTCTAAGTGATTTTTAAGAGTAAAAAATATTTTAAAAAATCTGAATAGAGGAGCAATTACTAAAATTAAAAAAAAAAAACAGAAAATATTCTTTTTTCTCTTTCAATCTTTATAACTTTAAAATATAAGAATTTTTTAGAATATGTTTTTCATCTTTTCTCATTGTCAATGGGTAATGGAAGCAGAATAAAGAATAATTGTTTACCACATGAAACAAGAATATTGCCATCTCAGTAATAAGGACAAGAAATATAAGGATGTAAAATGAGGCAAAGTCATAAAAAGTATTTTTTTTTAGAAGAATAGAAGTTTGTTCTTAATATAAAGCATTGCAGAACAGGTATTTGTTAAAAGAATATTGGAGCAAACAGCAACAATATGACAAAAAAACAGGTGGAATAAGAAATGTATTATCTGTTTTCATCCATCAAAATATAATTACATACATTGTGTAGTTTCAGAAATTCTGGGCTACATGTCCTACTAACCCCTGCCAATTACTGGATAAATAAATTTTGGTGTAAACAGAGTTTCCATATGTGAAACGAGTAAAAGAATCAAGGAAAATTATAATCAGCTAAATGGAAAATGAAATAAGTCTTTGGAAGAATGTGTGAAATTCAACTCATCACAAAGAAATAAGCTTATGTTAAGAGTTGATGAGGTTTGACCAAAACATAGAGATCTTTCAATTCTTTTTAATTATCTTGCAATATTAACAAAATAAAATTTTCAAACCATTTTCTCTTCAAATTTCCTGAATGAAAATATTTTCTGATTGCTAGAATTTTTTCTGTATATCAATTTTAATTTGAGTTGACTGTATTTTAATTTTATTTTATATACTTAAAGTCTTTAATATATATTTTTGTCTCAGAGCAAAAATCTTGAAAATATTTTTTTTCAAATGATACAAAGTTATCAGTTTCTTTATGAATATGTTTGAGAAATCTATGAATTGCCACATTTTAATTTAAACTGCATATAATAAAAATACAAGTTAAACTTGTTCATTAAATTAAAAACAAATTGTTAGAAATAAACAAAATAAAATATATTTTGTTATCATTTAATTTTCAGCAAAACAATTCAATAGACTTAAAGTTACCATCAATATAGCTGAGTTGGATCTAAAATGTTAATTTGGTTGGAGATTTCAGTTTTTCCTTGAACCATTCTCACTTGTATTTTTAAAATTATTCTAAATATTTAAGACTAGCAGCATGGCCCGGCGTTGCCTGTGCTTGATTAAAAAATCATACGACTCATACAGCAATTGCTATCACTTGACTTAAAATATTTTTGCCCTTCCTTGCCTTTAAAGGAGTGCCCTTTGCCGTGCTGATGTTGCTACATGCCTTACTTCTTGCCTATCTCACACTGCAAATTTTTTCTAAGCTCTATATTAAACATTAAATCTGTTACGAAAAAAGAACTAAACAAAATGAACACAAAACGATCAGCTTTAAAAAAAGGACTCGTAACTGGAAAAACCGAATGAAAAAAGAATGTTAACAACAAATACTTTTTCACACCCAACCCAGTTCTGCGGAATCAGAATCAACATTGAGTTTAAGCAAGAGAATGAGCTAATTGGAGTAAAGTGCCATGCAGATTTAAATTTTTCCCACTTGTGACAAATGCAGCTATCGATTTTTTTGCATGCTAGCATGCTAGTTAACATTCTTGTCAGTCAGCTGTTGGCTCTCACACTGGCCAATAGAATCTTCCTACCTATTCGTGGCAGTCAGCTATAGGCTCTCACTCTGGCCAGTAGAAAATGGCCACAAACTACATGAAAACTGCTGTAGAAGCCTGAAAAAATCGATTATTTGCTCTATTGATGGGAGATGGGAAATGCAAAGTCTGTCTAGGCCTTCCGAACTAACTTGGAGCATGTGCATGTAAATTTTGGTGTAAATCTGTCAAAAATTGCGGCCGTGCATTCGTTACACACACACACACATCCTGCCTTTTATAGATAGAGATGTGATTCCATTAAAACAGTGCATCAAGCAAATTTCTATTTTTTGGCATTTAACAGCAACAATGTTCAGTTTAAAATTAAATGTATTGTGGAAAGTCTGAAAAGTGTATTCTTTCATTTTCTTTCTCTTTTGTTGTTTTTATCAAATTTATTCTTAAAACATGATTGCATTACATGGATAATATACTAATTGTTTGTTCCTATTGGAATAATATTTAAAAGTAAGCAAATTCTATCATTATATCAATCCAATGAAATTAACCATAACAAATGCACACACATATGAAATGTGCACTTTGATATTTACTTGTAATATTATGCATATACTTATTTGAAATATATATGTTACAAATTTTATTTTATTTGATAGAGCAAAGGCTTTTGTCATGTTTTAAAATCCATTTTCTTTTTTTTTAGACTAATTTAAATAATTAAATGTACTAATCCTTGACATCTCACTTATCATTTCACTATACAAAGTATTGGATACATTTCTTATTTATACTGCATTCATTTCATTGTATGTTTCAGCTTTAAATATTTTCTATTGATTTAGCATAAGTATTTAATGTATGAGTTCTTTTAGTGGTGATATATTTTACATTATTATATATTATATTACAGATAAATCAAATGTTATGGAAAATGCCACTTTTTTTCATCAGCAGTTAAGCACTGCCCTTTTGGAGATGAATTTAGATTCATCTGTGTAGTTGACACTGCTTTCCTTATCTTTCTGTTTCTCTTCTATTATGAATTAATTCTCACATTGTCTCTTCACTATGCAAACAGTTTGACTCAAATTTTAAGAGTTTTGAAATTTAGGGAAAAAAAGTTACTGTAAAATTTGTGAATAAACTTTAACTTAATTTTTTTTTTATTTCTGACACAAATATTTTTATACTTTCTTTGTCCAAGTAAATTTATTTTGTCTGCAGGATGATCATTTAAATTGTCTCAGGAAGGCAATTTGTTTCATATGATGCTTTTCAGGCAAAGTTTGAAGATCTTTTAATTGGTAAACAAATCTTTTGCCAATTGTCTTGCAGATAATATCAATTGATGATTTGATTAACAAGAAAAAAGTTTTTTTTTAATTAGGCTAATTACAGGAAATTCTTCTCACATCATTTAAAAACAGTTATAACAGTGTAAAATCTGTGCTTCGTTTTTTTTAGGGAATTCTTCATTTTCTTTATATTTTGAATCCACTTTCTACCTTTTTTAAATATTTTAAATGTCATGGAAATTATTGAAATGTGTGAAATTTTGTAATTCTTTTTAAGACCACATGAAAAATATCACTATTATGTCTTTTCTTTTTTCTCATTTATTACTATTTTATATAATTTATTATAATTCCACATATATCTGCATATATTTGCATGTGCATACACACATGTATAAACATATATATTCATACACATGTAGTGTACAGAAATATATTTGCAGTAGTTTTCCCCAAAAAAATTTCATCAAATGATGACCTTTCTTTTTGTGACAGTTTTACCACTGGAACAACATTACCACTAATAACTCAAAACCCTTCCACAGTATTTGATAGTAAAACCAAGGTTTTTCAGTAAACATTCAGTTATTTAGCTACAAAAAAATGGATGCAATTTATGATTGCTTTTGCATCATTGCAAGATACTTCCATTTGTCAGAGTTGTTATAGACAAGCGTATAGTTGCAAGACAGAAATACGACAACAGCAGAAATAGATTTACGTGATTTATTTCAATAGGAACGTGTGGTTTTGGGACAGCTACCTTGTGGTATAGTTCATAAGCCGGCTGCCGATCTGGGTTGATCTCTCATAGTAGTTCACACTGGTTGGTGTGGCGTTCCTCCTGCTGACTGCCCAGACTGACCGTGACAGATCTCTTCCCCAGCCTCCCGTTGACTGCTTTGTACTTCCCCGTGTGACTCTTTTTATGGCTTAACGGGCTCGAAAAAAGACGCGAGTATAATTAGGAGGGAAGCATTTTTATTGGTCGAAAAATAGAAACACTTTGAAATATTATTTTATTTTTTGACCGGAACTCGTGCGTCGGGCGTATGCGTAAACGACAATAATGGTCATTTTGTGATGGGGCCTTGTCCCGTTCACATCCGACTCTCGCTCTTGAGTATGTTAGTTTATTTGCCTGCAAATCAGCCAAGATATGTCTTATTTTATTTCATAATAAAGTTTTCATTGTAAAAAACTTCAGGAGCTTCAAGGCTAAAGTTTCTTTGAAACCACAATATTCAACATTAATAACCATTTCTCTCTCATTTGCATTTTAGAGCTTCACATTTTCTGACTTACATTTAAATATCTCACAGAATACTGTCTTTAAAAGGAACTGCTAGCTTTACAATTTATTAACCAACTGGAGGATAATGTGAGGATTTTAGAATAGAGCAATTTCAGGTGAAAATATGAAACTTTTTTGAAATCAGATATAATTTAGAATTTTGCCGCTCTGTTACTACTATTTGTTCCTTGGAAAAAATATTTTTTTAATGTTTCTTTTATAAAATCACATTATGATTGAGAAATGGAAGAATTTCTATTATCATTGCACAGTACGTTCTGGTTGATCAAATATAACTTTATATTTAACTGGTTTTATTTCCATGTCTCTTAATAATAATTCAGGACTTGTTTTAAATTATATACTTTCTCACATTTATCACGTGAACCTGATAGTTTTTGATTCCAAAATTTGTAGCTACAGGAAGTACATAGGCATTAGCAAGAAACTTATGAATTTAATTTCTGTTTGAGATCATCTCATCTCACAAAACTTTTTCTGATTTAGTCAGTGATTTTCTTCACTTGTTAAATAATTGTAGATTCCTTTCTTCAGATTGTTTAATTCTATCACTGTGTCCCTTTCAACTTGGGTAAATCATTAAGTCTAAACATGAGTGATAGAAAAGAAACATATATTTACAAAACATATATTTATTTTTCAACATTATCTCCTTCATTGTTAATTCATGTGTAGAGAATATAAATCACATAGCCTGAACTTTATAATGTTCAAATGTGAATATTATAATATATTGGAAATCTAACTTCAAAATTGATCCATCCTTCTATAAATATACAACTGTATGCAAAAATAATTTATTCTGAGAATATTTTCCTTAGTTTTTCTGATTAATCATTCTGATTATGAATGTATAACATCTATTCAATTAACATTAGTAAAACTATTAGTAATAGTATTAATGCAAAATAAGAGAAAATTTTATTATTCTTTTTCCACATTTGGTTTGGCTTGGTTTGGTTTGATTAGATTTTATAGCATATCAACTTCAATGGGTTATTCAATGTCAAAAAAATTTTTATTGCTGGTAATATTTTTCCTTTGAAAATCTATTTCTTGTAATATTTTTCCTTCAGTAATCTATTACAGGTAATAATTTTTCAAAAAAGTGTAGCTGGTAATATTTTTTCCCAAAAATGTATTGCTAGTGATATTTTTCCAAAAATGTATTGCTGGTAATACTTTTTTTTTTCAAAAATGTATTGCTGGTAATACTTTTTTTTTTCAAAAATGTATTGCTGGTAATACTTTTTTTTCAAAAATGTATTGCTGGTAATACTTTTTTTTTTCAAAAATGTATTGCTGGTAATACTTTTTTTTTTCAAAAATATATTGCTGGTAATACTTTTTTTTTTCAAAAATGTATTGCTGGTAATACTTTTTTCCTTTAACAATGAATTGCTGGTATTATTCTTCCAAAAATATATTGCTGGAGATATTTTTTTTAATGTATTTCTGGTAATAATGTATTGCTTGTAATAATTATTCCTTCAAAAATTTATTGCTGGTAATAATTTTTACAAAGAATTTTTGGTATTAAAACCCACTTTTACACTTTCATAGTGTTTTGACCCCAGCTGTTAAGTGTTTTTTGCTTGTCCAGTTTATGCTTCATGGGTGAAGTTTCCATAATTTCTATGTGCTCCAGTCTATTAGCGCTTTGTTTCTTGTCATGTTTTGTTCTTTGAAGGTCTTTTGTTTCTGTTTGGTTGTTCAATCTTGTTTCCTTCGATTTTCTATTAGGTTCTTTTGACGATCTTTGTTTGGTTGATGACCATTCCCTTGTTTGAGATGGGATAGAGTTTAGTTCATCTATGTCCATTTTGCTTGGTTCTTCAATGATGTAGTTTTTATAGTTAGTTTATGTTAGTTTTTTATATGCACCTTTTGATTCTCTTAGGAATGTTTAGAGGGTTCTATTTCTTGAAGGATTTTTGTCCTTTGGATTGTGATTTTTGGAGTTAATTGTTTTGTTCATATAGATTCTTTTTCTCTGAGATTGACGGGATAGGATTTGCTTTGCCTATATGAGTTTGATTTATGTGTGATATACTACATTTTAGTAGTTCTATTAGACATTTTAATTCATTTATTAGAGTTGTAAGATTTTGACTTCTTATTGCATTGTTCTCTTGGATGTCATTTTAGTGATTTGATATTTTAGCGATATTTGCATATGATGTTGGAAGTGAATATGATTTAACCTGTTTTCTGGCTTCTTGGAACAAGATGTTTTGTGTGAATTTTATTCTTATTATTTCCTTTTCCTTTTTCCAGATGTTACACTCTCCAGAGTCTGCTGAGCTTTTTTTTTACACTTTGGGCATAAAGGAGGCCTTCCACAGGGTGGCTCTTCATGATCCAACTCAAGTTCCCTACGTCTTTGATAGACTGATTTTTTAGACGACCAAATTGCTGACATTTGTAACATCTATGGAGAATAGAAAATGTACAGCTCTACCTTGACTATTGAATATCCTATCTTTATTTCTTTAGGTAGAGTAAGTTTGTTGAATGTCAAAATGTATGCGTTTGTGTTTATTGAGTTGTCATTTCTTTTTATTTTAATTCTTTTGATGTCTGTTACTCCTTGCTTTTTTTCGGGTGTCATCATTTTTAATTTCTTCTGGTGAGTAGAGTGACAGCTCTGGGCATTTTATTACTCCCTTAGATGAATTAAGAAATTGTTGAGGGTAAGCCTTTACCTTATTGTTGTCTATTTGCTTGATTTTTAGTCATTTTTTGTGTCTTTTTTGGTTTTTGCTTGAATTAAAAGTGATTTTTTTGTTTTTTTTACAGATTTTGGTTCACTCATGGCTGATATAACCCTTTACAACACAAAAGAAGACACTTTTGATATTTCACCATCTAGTGATTTTATAACGATGAAAGGGGAAATTATTTTTTTTCTGCTATTTTGTTTTCACTTTCTGTTTCAGAAGTCTCATATTGTCTCTTGGTGTGTTTATAAGAGATAGACATATAATATTGATTTTTGTATTTACCATCTGTATTTCCACACACTTTGGAGTTCCTTCTTAAGGGATACTATTAGGGAGAGACTAATCCCATTCACCCTGATCCAATAGGGCTACACAGACAGTATAGTTGTGATGAAAGTGGATACAAGCACCCACATTCCCCCACCATATCTACCCAAGCATTGTAAGGATTCACAGCCATGTTGGAGCCATTGTCTATCATCCCAACTAGCCCTTGCCACTGTGTGACTAGCCAATTTGAATGGATTGGGCTATTCCATCCACCTGTCTATCTCAAAGTGCATGTTGTGTACACTCAGTCATCAGGACTCCATCCCCAGGCATCACAGGTCACCACCCACAGCAAATGGGTGGCCCTGTTGAGGGAATTTGTTGCTTTCGGGAATCATTTTTTGTGAATGTGCATTTTATATATTGCAATTTGTATTGCTGGTATTTTTATTATAAAAACCCATGTTTACACTTTCTTAGTATTCAGATACCAGATTGGTGTGGGGGGGACTATTTATCCATAGCTGGGACCCTAACAGGTGCTATCACCCCGAGTCAGGGTGGACCTAGGAATAACAGCAATTAAGAGGTGCTTCCACACTCCTCAAAACCTCCTGATCAGAGGCCTTGCTGCTGGATGCAGTTTACCGTCATACCCAGGACAATTTCCTCATTTAGCAAAAATAACTTTTGTATATGTATTCAAGCCCCAATGAAAAATAAATTTACCTCAGTAAATTAGGCAATAATAACAATTAAAACTAAGTTATTCTTATTCCTCTTGCATTCTTGTAATATTAAACATCAATTTAGAAGGCTTATATAATTTATTTTACAAATTAAATTTTTTAAATCAAAATTGAGGCATATCAGTCCATGGAATACTGTAGATATAAATGGTGTGCAACATGGTCTGTGTATGTCATATGTGTAAAGACAGACTCCAATTTCACAAGTGATCTTTGTGAACTCCAAAAGAAGATATGCAACATGGTTAGAGAGCTACTACCAGCTTGCACAAAACCTTACTGATAGGCTGGTGCATAACCTCATATAATCTGAAGATATGGCTCATCTGACCAGGTGACAAAACCTAAACCAATCATGATGTTTTTTGATTATGCTGAGGTATAGTAAATAAGGCTATGATACATCTTCATTGGTTGACAGTTATGAAGCTGCTTGGAATTGAATGATAAGATGATAGGTCACCAGCACTGGATTGCGATTTAATTTGATGCAATATTCTCTTTCATTGACTGGTTACCATCTTCTGAACAGTCAATGGTGGTATTATTTTTGCATTACCTGTGGGCACTGACTGTTTTCACATGACACTGTCTAGAATTCATCTATTTTGGTATACTCTTCCTACTGATGCCCATGAAAAACTTAAAACAATTGTTACCTTGGAGATAGATCACCCATTCTTTATGACCCCCAACAAATATTTTATGGTTAAGTCGTGTTAACTTATGTCTTTTTCCTTTGATTGCCACAGTTAAACTACCTATTTACCTGTTGCATCAGATATACATAATCTTGCTGACATCATTTCTGCAGAAGATGGGGACAGAACCATTCAGTATATTAGTGTCTCTAATTTTTGTGACATGTCAGTTTGTCTAAGGAAAAATGATGCTAATAAATTTAATAAACTATATTTTTATTGTTTCAAAGATTGAAATAAGAAAATCTTCTAGCATAAATTGAGGCACACTACTTATCTGGTATGTTGTACATTGTTTTATTGTTTGACAAATTCCAAACAGATAATTGTTGTTGTTAATCTCTGTTTTAGTGTGTCTGCGGAGTGTCTATTTAGATAATTATTTATCCATAAAATATAGATGACAGTTATAACATTTAATATATAAGGTTTAAAAGAATCTTATTTTATTGTAATACAATTTGGAGCATGACCTATATTATTGTTAAATTAATGTTCTTGATTTATAAAATAAAACTGGATTGCATAAGTAGCTTATTTTAATCAAAATGGTTTTAGCTTACTTGAAACTTTTGTACTGTTTATTTCTCAGCCACATATTTCCTCCATATTTTCCTGTTTATTTTATCTAATTTTACTTAGTTTCTCTTCAAATAATGGTGATATTAACCATCTCCATACAGGAAACATACAGCATTCATTAACTGAGCAGTCAGTGTTATCATTGATTGAAATTTATAACATCATTTTCTTAGAACAGTTTTTCAGATTTCTCAAGTTCACTATCTGTTCTTATCATTTATTTTTATTTTTTAAGCAAGTTCACTGCAAGCAAGGTAGTAGAGCCACTGAGACACAAGTGATGACGGGATGTGGAAGAATTAGAAAACAAAAACATTACTAAGGAGTGAGAACAAAAGAAGAGTAATCAGTAGGACAGTAAATAGCGATTGACATTGCATTTAAATTTTTGAAGATTAAAGTTGACTGGAAAGCATAGAGCTGGAAAAAGTTCCACAAGTTAGAAGTGCAAGAAAAGAAACTGTTAGCATAGAACTTAGTTACAGGCAACTCATCTGTAAATTGATGAAACCTCATCACCAGCTTAGTACTGTGCTTGAATTCATAAAGTTTAGATATCATAGTGAAGAGCTCATCTGAGCAATTACCATGAAAGTATTTATAGAAAAGGCACCGGGTGGCAATTTTATGGTGGCAGGAAAGTGGCTGGAGCTGAAACACCAGATCAGGATTAATAATATTACTGATTCTTCTTTAGATTTTATCAATAATCTCTAAATATAAAGCTAGAGCACTGGACCATATGTGGCAGCAATATTCTAAGCATGAGTGAATGGTAACTTTATAGATATGCAAGATAGATTCAGGAGAGAAAAATTGTCAAGCATGAAACTGAGCCAACTTTGTTAGCAGCTGACCTAGCAGGGGATTCAGTATAGTCTTTCCACTTCATGTCAGCCAAGAATGTTAGTCTAAGAAAGTGCAGCAAGTAACACTCTTTGAAGTTAGCATCAGCCATGCTGATGGAAGGTAGAGAGGCTCTCTCGGATGTGATTCATAGAGAGCAGTTTAGTTTTGGAGGAGGCATTAAAATTAACAAGCCATCATGTGCCACAGGTAACAACAGAGGCTGAAGGTCGTTTCTGACATCAGCCGCCAATTTGACCTTTTATTGAGCCAATCAAATTTGCTATTGAGATAAGAGTAAATAATTGTATCATCAGCATAGATACTAAGTTGAGAGCTGATGCCATTGGAAAGGTCATTAGTGAAAATTAAAAACAAAGTCAGACTAAGGATAGAGCCCTGCGGATACCTGCATTAGTACAAAAGTGTGTAGAAGAATGGCTGTTCAGGATAACTTTCAATTCATGATTTGATAAGAAAGACTGGATGAGTTCAAAAATTTGGCTGGAGACACCATAAATTTTCAACTTGTGAAGACCTGTATGCCAAACTCTGTTGAAACCTTTCAAGATGTCCAAAGTATATTTATCTACAGCTTGATAGAGATTTTCTGCAATTATCGTCAGTACATCAGCATCAGTAATTCTTGTATTGATAGGAATTTCTTTCCAAACTTTTCTTTTAATTAGTTTGGAAAGCCAACATCTTCATTATATTCTTTTTGAGTTAGATGTGCTACCCATCTTTGCTTTTTCTGATGTTGGAAGTCTTTGAGTGCTGTGGTTTTGTTAATTGGTAAAGCTCTATTTTCATTCTGTAGTGCCACTCTATAGGGTCTGATGAGGTATTGTCTTCTTTAAGATCTAAATGATTCATTCAGCTCAAGTTGCTTTTAATCATTGATCTAAACAACTGTTCTATACAGCTGATAGTTTAGACATTTGTGAACATGTCAGCCAAATGAAAGTTTAAATCTGATGACACAATTTAAGAATATGACTTGAGTTCTCAGGTTAATATTTTGGTTTTGTAGCATGTTATGGTGTTGTGCAAAACTACTCCTAGCTTAAACTATCTTTGAGAAACCAGTATCTCTGGAAAATTGTAAATTAAATTAATGAAGCTAAACAGCACAGACATATTAAAATGTGGAGAAATGTGAAAAACCATGATAATTTCATACAATCAAAACAAAAAAAAATGTCCTGGTCTCAAAAAACACTTTGAGTTCAATTTCAATCCTGACTAAACTAAACTTAAGATGACTGCAGAAATAGAACATATACCAATATTTATTCAACCATTACCAATTCCATCCCCAAATATAAACAATAATGAACCTACTGATGAAGAAATTAAGAAAGCTATTAAAAAACTAAGTATTAATAAAGCATCACTTGACATTGAAGCTCAACTTTTGAAAATTGTTTACTTTCTTCCTGAATTCAATAACAATTACCTCTGTTTTATGAAATAAGTCTGGAATCAAAAATGCACCTCTAAAAAGTGGGGTCTATCATGCATTAAGGCATTATGGAAACAAAAAGGTAGCCCTCAAGATGCTCACACATACAGAGGTATCTGAAGGGGATCCATCATGATGAAAGTATTAATGAACATTACATTAACTAGGCTCTCATTGTTTTATAAAAGTCAACTCCTCATGATCCAGTTTAGTTTTCGTTCTGGAAAGGGATACAACAATGGGATATATATCATCAAACAACTCCAAGAAATTACTTATCTATTGACAGAGCAGGTATACAGTTTCCTATTAGAGAACTTGAAGATCTTGAACAAGAAAATCAACATCCTCTACTAAGTATTTGAAGAAATGGGAGTCTTTCCAAAACATAAACCATGATCTGAAATTGAAATGAAAGCAGTAATGGTACCTACCTTGAATCCATCATAAAAATTCAGGATGTAAAATTAGTAAATACTAAATACTTCACATACCTCAGTGTATAGATTAGCTATTACAAATTAAGTATAAGAGAAAAAAAATGAATATAGAATAGGCTGCAGCTGAGGTAGTGTCGCTCAACACTACAAACTGATATGGAACCAAAACATCAACCTGAAAACTCAAGTCATGTTCTTATGTCAGAGTGAGACTTTCATATGGATGCCATGCCTGGCACCAAACCCATTCAGAAGTATCTAAGCTGTCAGTTGTATGCAATCACTTCCTAAGATCAATGGTGAAAAAAGGTTTTGAGCGAGTAGAGCCTGAAGGATCATCCTTCTTTGAACATTTTGGACTGGTGATACAGAATCATAAACAATGACGTGTACCAATAACAGAAACCACATCACTTGAGGACTACCAACAGAAGCAGCAACTAAAATGGATAGCACATGGAACTCAAAGAGAAAAAATGAAATAATCAAGATGTTAAATTTCCACACTACTTCAAATAGAATAGTTGGAAGTAAACCCCCATCAATACTAGAAAGAGCGATAAAAGTTACTGGACTTGAAAAACCTGTTTTCCTAAAAAGAAAATGTTTTAATAGAAAGATTTTATAAATTTCAACCAAAAACAGTACTAGCTGCTTGGTCGCTGAATGCAAAATGTTTCCTTGTAGGGAAACAGCTAATATTGCCATTACTGTTACCATCCTTTGTTCACAATTTCCTGATCTCCTATAGTAAATTTGTTATAACTGATCCATACACCAACATATTTGTTGTTTACAATTTATTACTTCTACATTATAAATTTTTTATGATGGCTTCAGGACATGTGTCGTCACTACTTTTATTCCAATTTCAGATTATTGTTTCTGTTTTGTAAAGGTTTAAGTCTTACTTCTTGGAACACTTGATAAAAAAAATATTGATTTATTTTTTTGTTCATGATCACTCTTATACCAACAATAATGGTCATCAGCATAGCCCCCCCCCCTCGTCATCAGTATAGAGGGAGTACTGTTTTCTATAAGCAGATTCATTTAGGATGTGGTGCAGAATATTTAAGTTGTCTAGGCAATTTCTTCACATTTTCCTCATGTATACACAAAACATAAACTTGGAAGAATTTAAACAGGCCGTCGATTCCTTCCTGTCATACTCCTGATGAGGTTTGAAATGATTCAGTTTTGGGGTCATCACTAGACATAAGACCTTGCAAATTGATATAGATCTTCTATCAGATCAAGACATTCAGTGCAGTCAGAACTTAGATGATGATTAGTAATGTGGTCATATGCTACTGTGAGATCAACTTAGTTGTTTAAGTGATGATAGAGATTAAAGAGATGGATAAATAAATTCCTCAGTGATAGTTTGAAGACAGATACTCATTTCTTTTATGACTACAAGGCTAATTACTTACGTACATAGGGTTGAAGCTCCAGTACGATGACTTTCAGTCTTTACCTGAACTACTTAAACTATTTATGGGATAACAATTTAGAAACAACTTTTTCTTTTCATTATTTTTCAAAACCAATGGTGATTTGAACCTGTCATTAAAGGACTTCTCTAGTACATTTTAACTAAAATTCTTGTAACAATTTATTAAGAATATAATTTTACTGAGTAATAAAATCATAGTAATAATGCTACAGGAAAGAAATGACTATCACTATGGTTTATGCTAGTCAACATTTTTGAAGTTTTAATAACAACAGAAAAATATCAGTTAATATACATATATAAGCAAAAACAATTGACTTCAACATGCTTATTGAAAATCAATATTTTAGTTGATATTCCAATATTTACTCTTAAGATTACTTAGATATTGATATATACAAGCTTGTGTTTGAAAGATTTTCACCCATGATATATTCCCAGCAATCCATGGATCCTTCAAAATCCTAGAACATAGTGACACTCCCACCTAACCATCTGGATTTCAACTTCTTTCAGCAAAAATGACAATGTATGGATATATGTTTATATCTGTATCAGTCTCACTCTTTCTCTCTTATGATCACTTTTATCTTTTTTTATCTTTCTCTCTCTCTCATCTTCTGACTCTGTAAATTCTTAGTGTATGTGTATGCATTAATGTACAGAAATTTTAAAAGTTTATCTACTAAAATGTAATCTGGAACTATTTTGCATATTGCTCTATGCACAGATTTGTTTTGCAGAATTCTCTCTTATGAGCTGAGCCATAATTTTACTGTTTGAAAAATGAACATAACTTGAACAATAGACAATGTAAGATTATTAGAAGACAATTCAACAAACCCAGTTTCCTTAACAAATTTGTGTTAAAGAAATCTTAGAAGAAAATAGTTACTATTCTGAGATGCAGGTTTAATAAGAAAACCAGCGTTTCCTCAGTTTTCTTCGCTACAAAGCTGTTTTGAGTTGGAATTATATGAGAGAGAGAGAGAGAGAGAGAGAGAGAGTGTGTGTGTGTGTGTGTGTGTGTGTGTGTGTGTGTGTGTGTGTGTGTGTGCGTGCGCGTGCGCGCTGCTGATAACATTGGAATTCTTTCCATGCCTGTTCAGTATTTTCATGATTTTTGGAATTGACATTTGCTAATTACAATCTACAGAAATCAGCTGAGTTATCATTATTGGCACTTGCTTCATCAGCTACAGCCAAACCCATCATGGGCAACAATCATCAACCTCCAGCTCACCCCACAACCTTTACCAAAACATCTCTAACACCCCCATCTTTACCTCCACAAGTAAAATAAATTGATCTAAATTCATCCAAATAAATAAATAAACTAACAACCGATACCGATAAACTAGCCGTTAGAAAAAACAAAAAAAAGATAATCAATCCAAATAAATACATGAAGCAATAAACAAATTAAAAACTGTTCCCGCCATAATAATAGTTAGAACAAACTACAACAATCAACCCCAAAATTGAACAAATAGCTTTAATTATCTTCCCAAACAAAAACAAAACTATTAAATAAGCTATATAAACAAATTTTTACTACGTTAATATAAACACCAATCAAAATAAAAATAAAAATAAATAAATATATAAGATAAGAAATAAAAATTAAAAATAAATAAAAACAAGCAAAATAATTTAACCCAAATAAATAAATAAACAAATAAATGACTTCTGGTAAAATAACCGCCAAAATAGATTCCCCACAATGCACCACTGACCTGTATATATAAATAGCCGAGAAAAATAACAGCACTCGTTGCCTGATGATTGCATCTAGCATGAAACAAACTGTTGCCTCTAAGCGTTGACTTCTATGTTCACTTTTATATATATATATATATATATATATATATATATGGTAATTACTTTTACTGAGAAATAATTTGAATTCCATGTATATGTTTATTATCAAAGCCACTAAACTTGTTAGGGTATTTTATCTGAGTCTTAATTAACATTTCCATTCTTGACTGTGTCTATCACTGTCCTGTTCTCAATATGAGCCTATATGTTTGGATTGCTAGTAGGTATTTTTTTGTTGGAAAATGGTGGTGATGCAACTAAACAGCTGCCTATTTGTAAATGATATTTGTTTCCTTTCAGTAAGAATATTTATATATATATATATATATATATATATATATATATATATATATATATATATATATATATATGTATATGGTTTTCAAAATTGTTCATGAATTAGCATAAGTGCTCCTATTATATATAAACTCAATTTTTCAGTCTAACAGAAAAAATGCAGTTAAAAGTTATGCTGATCTATATATTATAAGGGGATTATTTGTTATTATCTATGTGTTTAGCTTCTTGTTTTATTTTGTTTTTAGATATTTGCTATATTTACTATATTTTGTACTATAATGATGATTGGACAATTTCATACGTAGCATAAATAATTCATCCACAATTATCTGGACAATTTCGCCACTTCAAATTGTTATTTAACAGTTACCAAAAAAGGAACAATGTTTGTACAAGCATTATCAGAATTAGCCACTGAGAACACCAAGATCATAGCTCAGAATTGATGTTGAAGATTACTGAAGCAGTAATAACTACCCTATATATGAACTATATATTTTTCATAGCTATCGAATAATATTTCTGAACAGATAACAGATGAAATCTAATAAAATAATTGACATGATGGTGCTAGATGAATATTCACTTTCTGATGTAGAATATTAACAAAGATAACATTTTCCACAAAAAATAAAAATCCATCTTTTTTTGCATTTATCTTCATCACTTTCCTCACCTCTCTAGGGATAATCTCCACATTATTCAGCTCTGTTGGATAGCTTCACCAGCATTGGCAGATTTGGAATCAATTAAAGTGGAAGGAATGAGTAGATATAAGCTTATAACTCATTGTTGCCATTCTAACAAATACATTGAAATGGAAACTTTCATTTGTAATGGGAAAAGACAGGAGTAGAAGACAGGCATATCAAGAGATATGCTTTGCTCATTTAATTGAGATTCCATCAAAGAGCAAATTGTGTCCCACTGTGGGCTCAGAGATAACATTTTATTCTGATTTTGGTGGTTTTCAATCCACTTTTCTTTAAAAGCTTCTGGGAAGAATGAAACTTGAACAACTTAAATGCAAGGCTTCTTTGGGTCACTCTGACATAGGAGAACAAGGAATCAAATCAGAGCTTCAATGAAGAAATATGGAATTATAATATGAAAAGGAAGAGAATGAAGCAGTTAAACAAAAAGGAGGTAACATTCAAAGAAGATGATTGTAGAAAGGAAAATATTAAAGACAAGCTAAAAATGTGATGGCAAAAATAAAGATATTTGAAAATTTGAATAAGTAGCTTCAATACTTTCAATTATCCAACATTATCATCTTTATGAATATCATGGTCCACGGTAGAACTTTGTTACCATCATAAGAATTAGTAAGATTATTGTATTTATTATAAAGATATTGCTATCATTCTAGGAATAATTAGGCTTACCATACATTTTGACTAGGATAGTTCTGATTTTAGGGATCTATCCCAGTGATTTGTTTAGTATCACTGGAAACAGCCTGTGTCATAATCAATAGTAACAATCTTCAAATGGCAACATTTTAATTGTCAATAGCATTAATGATAGCATTCTGAAATCATCATCAAATTATTTGTAGACAAATATAATTCCTCAAACTATTTCTCTAAATATTATGTTATTAATGCACTAGAAAAGCTAAACAACATCATCTTTATTGATCCAGTATTTATAATTTATGCAAAAAAAACTTCATTTTTATAATTATTTCTCATTTCCTGTTAATGGTAAATAAAAATTTATGTCTTCTCAACAGAAGAAAAAAAATGTAGAATTAAATTTACCTATTTTATGCATGTAAATTTTTATTACTTGTGATTAATAAAATATTCTGCAGTTGGAAAACACTATGTCTGATTTTATTATGCAACTCAATGTATTCACAATAAAATTGGTATTAAGCAACTCTTGTTAATAAAATGTTTGGTATATATGAGCAATATATTGTGTAAAATTCAGCTGATAATATCTGTCCTTATTAAAATATTGATAATAAACTTGTTTTGGGATTTCAAGTTTTATGATGCAAACAAAGGGTAACATAAAATGTTTATAAATAAATCTAGAATATATTAGCCATAGAAAAATAATTGATGAACATAATATCCTATGTACCTGAATAATTTTTTTATTTTACATAGTTTTTTTTCACATTTTCTATAACCTTGATAAGTCTTCAGATATTCATTTTCTTAGTTTTTCTACTCTTTCGATTTGTACTGCATCCCAGATATATCTTTTTTGCCTGAATATTGTTATCTATTTTCATGTACATATCCTTTAATCATGGACTACAAGTATCCTATTGAATTAATATCTGGAGTGTCTAGGGTCCATTCCTTTGATGCATTAATGTCTTCAAAACCTTTTTTCAGCAAAGTGGGCAATAGTCAACTTTGAAGATTGTGAATGAGTATTGTCTTGCATCAGTATACTCTTGAGTATACTCTTGAGTATACTCATGAGCTTAAATCTTGATTGTGATCAATGTCACACAAGAAAGAGCTTTTGTCAAAGAACTTACAATAATTTTCTGTTTTTCTCTTGATATGATCATCAACTTTAAAGGGACATCTTTCAAGAGTTCATTGAAAATATTTTATCATCAAAATGTGCAGAATATTAATTCAAGAGGTATTGAACAGGCAGCCTGATAGGTGACAACAAGCCATTGCAAATAATGGCAAATAAAATTGAATAAAATGTAATTATAGTTTAAACTTTGAAGAATAATGTTGATAAATTAAAATGGAAATTATTTACTGAAGGCAACCAGTATATGCATTAACAGGCTTGGGGACCTTGCTACTTAGTAGTAGCATAACAGCATTAACAGTGTTAAAATTATGAGAATAATTTTTTATGTTTGGTAAAAAATAAAATTAGTCATTTATTATATATATGCATACATGTGTTTAGTTGTAAGCTTGTTACCAAGTGACCCTTAGGGGTAAGGAAATTATCATATGTTCTTTTAGCTACTGTTGGTACTAAGTAACATGGTAAATATATTCTTCTTATAAGTCTAAAATTCTCCTCTAAAATACCAAGTGTTCCTTTATCATTTCTTTGAAATTGTTCCAGATTCTTATTTTGTTTGAAAAGTGTTTTCTTTGTGCATTTCTTTGAAATATACTTTGTCCATTTTCCCTTTTATGAGATTTATTTGTTTCTAGTTTTCATGGTGCAATTCCTAATAGAATACATCAGTATGAAGTGTCAATCTTTTTCATTGGTGTTATGGGACCTTACCTATAACGACAGAGTGAACTCTTCCTGACACTACGAATACTGTGCCTCTCAAGAGAGAGGGACAAGACAGAATTGAGTCGAGCCAATAGTAGTTCACTCCAAACCAGACTGACAGTCATATTAACACCTTTCACATCTTGTATTATTATTCTGTGTAATATATCTTTGCTATTTCTACTCTTGTGTTTGTGTTGTCCTTCCTTGGTCCTAACCTTGGACCATAACAGTTGGGACTAGCTGTCAGTTACTTTTATGAATCAATTTAATATTTTGCCAAGTTGTGTAGGAATATCTATCCCTACAATTAAAGAATGCAGTTTTTATTAAAACAGAAAGTAATTTACTAAAGCAAAAATGTATTGAATGTGCACTAATTTCAAAGTCTTCAGCTTTAAATTTACATCCACGATCATACAACATTTCTTCTTTATTAACAAAACTACTACTACTATTACATTGTAGCATATTTGAAAATAAGAGCTATAAAAGTGGTTGAATATCAAATGAAGTTGGCTAGGTTATGTATCTTGATACATCATGCAAAAAGTTTAAAAGTTAAATTTAAAGCTAAGCATTCCAGTATCTTCAAGCATTTTCATGAAGTAGAATTGTAACTGAGAGTTGTTGTATTTCCTCCCCTCCCCACATATATATTATCCTATCAGTAAAAAATATTATTAGTCTGAAGAAGTCCTTTTGAAACATGGATTGTGTAAGATAGGATTTTCTCTTTTTTTTATTAGATTATTACTACTGTTACAGAAAAGATGTTTTGATCATTTCAAATGAACTTCAATTAAAAAAGCTGTAGCAACAAGAATGCAAAAAATCTCTTTATTCTTTGCATTCAATTTTCTCTCTTGTTTCTGAAACTTTATAATTTAATATTTAATAATAATTATTGTCATCTTCCTCATAATAATAAATGAGGCTTTGTCTTCTAATCTACTTGTTATTGTTTCATATCACATAGTATTTTTATTTTTCATCTTAAGAATGTTTATCCAGAAATCATTTCATTGACTCTGTCCAGCAATATGACTAAGGCTCAGTTTAAACTGCTTCAAAGTAAAGGATATTCTTGGAAAACTTGTACGAGTTTCTGTTTCACTTTTCACAGCTTTGTTGTCTTCATTCATGATTCATGTTCAGAATATCAACCTTGGGCTTTATGTACTTTAAATGATAGTGAGAGAATAATAAGAAAAAAGAGTTTATATCATACACATGTTGTCACTTTCCTCTTTTCTTTTTTTATTCTCTTTTCCAATTGGTCTTAAGCTGTTAATGGGAAGAACAAGGCTAGAACAACTGTTTCTTGCCTGACAATATGAATATTTGAAATAAGTGGAAATAGAAATGAATAGCACAGATCAGATTTCTAGTCAGATTTTATTTTCATGACTGAATGTTAAAAAAATAAAGATTTCTGAGAAAACTTTCAATATTCAATACATTCTAACACAATGCATGTACTCTTTTAAATCTTTTGCCATCTTTTTTTGCCAGAATCATTCTTAGATGATAGTGAAACTGGTTTATACATATATATATATATATATATATATATATATATATATTTATATATATATATATATATATATATATATATATATATATATATATATATATATACGAGGGTCATTCAATAAATAAGTTGAATTTTTCAGTATAAGGACTTCTAATACAGATAGAAGCTTACTCTTTTTTATTTTTTTTTGCTTTACTTCTTTTTCACATGGATTTAATTTCTTTTGCAGATTAAAAAAAAAACTTTGAGAGTTTTGACGATTAACAAAGATGGCCAACCAAGAAGCATGCTCCAGGATTGAACAGTGGTCAGTTATCAAGTTTTTGGTTGCTGAAGGGTGCAAACCATTTGAAATTCATAGAAGAATGTCAACTGTGTATGGTGCCACATGTTTCAGCCAAACAAATTTCTACAAGTGGGCTAAATTGTTTAAAGAAGGATGGAGCAGTGTTGAGGATGAAGACAGACCTGGGAGGCCTACAGAAGTGAGGTCTCCTGAGGTGATCGAATCAGTCAATGACCTCATTCAGTCTGACAGAAGGGATGACATTGCAAGGACTTTGAGCTTATCGGTTGGGACAAACGCAGGGGTCATCAGTCAGAAGGAGTCATCTTGCATCATGCCAATGCAAGGCCTCACACAGCAGCCCAAACGGTGCAGACCATCAACGAGCTGGGCTGGGAACTGCTCCCTCATCCCCCTTACAGCCCAGACCTTGCCCCTTCAGACTTTCACCTGTTTGGTCCCTTGAAAGCGTTCACGAGAGGCACAAAGTTTAAAAGTGACGATGAAGTCAAAAGTGTTGTGAGCGACTGGCTGAGGCATCAGTCCAAAGATTTTTACGCTGAGGGAATACGGAAGGTTGTGCACAGATGAGAAAAGTGTGTGACAGTGCTGGGAGACTACATTAAAAAAAAAAGCTTCTATCTGTATTAGAAGTCCTTATACCAAAAACCTCACCTTATTTATTGAATGACCCTTGTATATATATATATATATATATTAAAAAGAATCACCCCAAGCAAGGCAGTAAAGCAACTGAAACACTAGGTGTTACAGGGTGTGGAAGAATTAGGAACAGAAACATTAATGATGAGTAGAAAGAGAGTCATCAGGTGGACAGTAGATAACAATTCACATTGCATTTAACTTTTTGCAGATTAAAATAGAAAACATGGAGTTGGAAGTGATATATATATATATATATATATATATATATATATATATATATATATATATATATATATATATAGTGGGCACTGAGGTCAACACTGAGTGGTGACAGTCTTTTTAATGCTTGAATGCATGTGAATTGGGTGGTAACTCAGTTATATATATGCTAATCAGTGAACCATTATGTATAGCAAGATCATTTATTTCCAGTTTATTGTGTTGTTCTAACAGTTATTGGATTGGTAGGAAATGTTATATTTTAAATTATTCTAGATGTTATTGGGTAGAAATAATTGTTGGTCCAAATGTGGTTACTTATAGTGTTGTTTGTTAACTTTTACCAATTATTTATTTATTGTTCATTATATTAGTGTATTCTGTATTTATTCATTAAGTATTCGCTGTTGCTTATTATTATAAATTTACTTAGTTGTGGTTATGCATATATTTGTACAGTTTCTTTATTTTCTTAATAAATAAAGTGATTAAAACCATGGCACATCAGCTGTTTTGTTTGATGCATAGCGCCTCCCAATGCAGGTAAATCGTTCTTTACTTTCAGTACTTTCAGTACCTTTACTTTCTTGCATTTATATTTCTCCCACTCAAAGATCATCTCTGTATTGCTTATTGAACAAAATAACTTTCTACATGGGTTCATGTTGATTATGTATGTAAAATCTTCATTTACAACATACACTCTAGATAGAGACTGTCATGGCCAACATTTCTATTAACTTCTTTAAATGGTTCTTCACTATTTCAGTATTTGCATTCTTCAAATAATCTGCTTTTGTACAAACTTAATTTTTGCCTAATGCTTTACTGTATTTTTTACTATTTTTCTCTTGTGCTATTCTCCTGCATATCACTCTTGTTTAAGACATTGTTTATTTATAAATACTACATCCATTGAATGTATTTTTCCTCTTATTGTCTCCTTTAAATAATTATTTAGTTGTAGTCAGAACAATCATTTTCATCCATGAAATGTTATACCTTACAATTTTCTTAGTATTGTTTCTCAAGTTTAATGAAGAGTTAAGATTAGACATTGTTTTTTCTGTAACCTTACGTTACTTTGCTCAACTTTCAGCACCTCTCACCGTATGAGTATTTCTTTACACTGGCATAGGAAACATACCTGTGAAAAAAAGAAGATTAATGAGTAAATATGGTCGTGTCCATTTCAGAAAGTTTTCTTTCAGCTTATTCTAGAAGATCAGAGGGAAAGCAAAAGAGTCAAAAACAATTTATCAATCTATATCTCAATTCTCAGGAGTTCATATAACTCAACAGAAATTCACATTTCACAAAACATTACTATAGTTTTATGTGCCAAGTCAGTGTATTTTCAATGCACAACGCCATTACCACAAGAAAAGAACTTCACTCATTCATAGACACTTTAATAGACAATTAAGAAAAGAAATATTCTATTAATTGAATAAACATAGAAACATTGACTCTTTCATCCCACCACTCAGTTCTTCAAAACTGTTAGGAAAATAATGCTATTTTTGACCTTTTGTTTTATTTAATTATTTCACAAGTTCAGAGTTCATTAAAAACTTTTTATCTTTGGATGTACATTTTTTATATATAAATCACTGTTTGACAGTAAAATGTCTTGTCAGTTTTCTTTCAAGTCTTGGTTTTCCTTCTTGATATTTTGAGCTACTTTATTGCTAATTGTAGAAGAAGGTAGCTAAGTGGACAGTTACAATCATCTTGTGAACTTCAACCAGCAGTAATTTAATTTAAGGATGGTTTATGATTTTTCATTCCACTATGAACTGACATATATAATTGTATATTAACCTCAAATGCTCATAGTTACACGTTACCATGATGACATGAATCTTCAGTTGGCCCCGCCTATCATGCTTTCTAACTTCTAAGAAAAGACATGTATATTTGTTAATCATATGTGAAGAATAACAATGCAGAGTTTAATTTTTTCTAATTTGATGTTAATGTGTGTAAATAAATCATTTTGTTCATGTGGCATAAAGCTTTGTTTATTTTATCTGTCAATAATGGATAACTGTTCCTGACATTTGAAAATTATAATGTAACCATTAATGTTAGGGGTCAGTTAACAAAAATTGGTGACCAAAAATGTTGGGTACCCTCTTAAATTATCTTCTAGTAAATAATATGTTGTAATTCAAACCTGTCCCAATTTTCCTAAATACTTCACCGTCTTCTAATGGAAAGAAGGCATTTTCTGACAATCATGACATGGACAAATTAAACGTGAAAATCAGTTGCAATATTCACTGTTTATGAATAACAAGTTTAAGTTCATTTGAGTCACTCATTGGAATGAAACAGACAACTTGAGTTCAGAATCCCTTTTGTAACAATAGGTAGTGTCCCATAATGAAGTTAGCACAGTGAAAACTGATTGGAAAATATATTCTTTGTTTATTTTTTTTTTCCTACATTGAGATTTGATTGTGCAAAATAATGTTAGTATCTCTCACTAACAATGTCAAAGTGAAAGTGATATTATTAGTAAGAAAATGTAAATAATAGAAATGAATAGGCAAGTAATGTTCAGACAGAGAAATGGTGGGGATTTAATCCATTATGTTATGTATGATAAAACCTCCTGGATTATCACCCTTTAACGGAACTTAAAGATAACTGCCTGGCATGCTATAGTAGTCATAATAAGAGTAGCACTGTAATGTTTAATAAAGCCACTATTCTGTGGTAATTCATATTTTTAATTCATCACAATTTATTAAACATTACTTAGCATCATTTCTCTCAAGATGGAGCATATCCTTTGCCCAAACAGACTGAGCATAAATCCAAATACCACCAACACTGAAAGAGAATACCAACACTAGAAAAATTCAAAACTTTTATTGACGAATGCCAAGACAAAAATCCAAATAAATTGTACTGCCTCATAAAGTATGTATCTGCCATTATTTCTGATCTTATATCAGATTCTACTATATACAAATCTGCTCTTGCTACCTTGGACAAGTATTTTATAAAAAAAAATCCCATCTTTGCCTGTCACCTCCTAGCTACGAGACATCAAATGGCAACTGAAAACACTGATGAGTTTCAACAAGAGCTACATAAACTGAGTAATAACTATTAATTTGTAAATGTTACTGCTGAACAGTATTGCCAGGTATTTATTTGGGACACTTTCATAAACACACTTACTTCTAACATGATATGACAACAATTTACTAGTGAGCCAGGGCCTAACACTTAGCCAGGCCTGTGAGACTGCTAGGGCACTTGAACATGACCAATACAACTCTGAACACTACACCAGACATGCAGATAAGTGTTGCTGCTACATCTGGGGAAGATGTCCCTCAATCACAAGATTATACTGCTCCCTTACAATCTACGCCTGCTTTGGTTAATGCTGTTACTGCAAAGAAGCAGTGGTTGTTTTGTGGTGATAATTTTCATCATCATTTCAAATACCCAGCTGGAAATAGTGAATGCAATATTTGTAGTAAAGCTGGGTACTGGGCAAAAGCATGCCAGTCCAGACAAAAACAGACACAGTCACTGTTGTCCTCAAGAATAACGAGTTATGTGCAGTACTGGCTGCTACTCCATACTGTTGAACATTTTCCACAGTCCCTGTCCAAATAAATAATTACTCAGCCTCAACACTGATTGACTCAGCAACTTTAGTAGCACAACAAATTGAAAATTAAACCTGGTACATGCTACATTACATTAGCTATGTCTTCAAAATATGCTCCATTTAAAGGTGTATGCCATGTTAACATCACCTTAAATAACAAAACTATAAAAATACTTGTCTGGAAGTACTTGAGGAGCTATGTGATGATGTACTCCTAGGTCTTGACTTTCAGAAACAACATGCTGCTATCACCTTCTTACGTGGTGGGACTGAACCAGAACTGAAGATAAATGAGGCCGAAATTGAAATTTGTAGTTTAGCTGCATCTAAGTTAAGGGTTCCGTGATTATTTGTCACTCTGAAACCCTATTCTCAACCAATTGCAACAAAATTCCAGGCCTACAGTGATGAGGACCAACAGTTTACTGCTGAAGAAGTTAAAAATTATAAGTTGTATAAGGTCTTTCTTAAATACACAAGTACTTTTGACAGTACTATCAGTCATCTTCAGGCAGGGAAATTATTTTGTTTTTGGTAAAATTCAGGTAGCATCTGAGATGAAAAAATATAATGCAAATCAAAATATGTTTTTTGAAATGTGCTATTGATACAAACTTTTGGAGCACGCACTTGCAACGCTATGGTTGAATTTTTTTTTAAATTTAAGAGAGTATGTTTTTTACTGTTATGGGAACTTACCCATAATAGGAATGGACTATTCTGTACCTCATAAATACTGCTCCTCAAGAGGAAGCAGCAGTCACACAGTGTCAGTCAGTCAGAGACAGTCGCGTCAGACGATTACTGTAAGACATTGGAATAGTGATACTGGTCGAGACAACATAGTTCTCTCTAACCTAACCTGATTATTATTACTAACTCTTCTACTTCTTTTGCACATATTCTGTTTGTAATATATCTGTGTTATTCCATACCTGTGTTCGAGTTATTCTTCATTGGTTCTACCTTGGACCATCACCGTGGTACAAGGAACCTGGACCATAACATTTACTAATATGCAATTTGAGGATTTTGTTTTTGTAGGAGTTTATCAGTCAATATGGCATGAACTAAATAGTTAAAAAATGTTGCCATTTTATATCATTAACCTGTACTAATTTAATTTTTGTATGAATGATTCATTATAATAGGAATTGAACTGTACCACATATTTGATTTAAAAGAACTGATCCAACGCACAAATTTTTGGGGTAACAACTGAGACATTACTCTACTTATTGAACTATTTCGAAAGAAAGACCTTATACAGCTTATAATTTTAAAAAACAAGGATCATAACATTCATCGAGTGATTAGTTGGTTAATACACCTTTAAAATTTTGTTAGAAAAAGAATTTCGCCATTTTATATCATTAACTTTCCTTATTTACTTTTTGTATGAATGATTCATTGTAATATAAATTGAACTGCACCACATATTTTATATATATATATATATATATTTATATACCTACATGCACTGACTCTAAAATCTATCACATTATTCTATTCTAACACACATACATGTACACACATATATATTTAAAAATGTCCCTTTAAAATGCTCATGTTCATGTTCTGTTAATTATTGGCATGTGTTTGAAAGAGAGGAATAATCTTATCTAAAACATGAAAATTAGGTAGGTAAGAAATAAACTCTAACTCTAAAACATGTTTTACTTTTTCCACTACAAATTGTCATTTTTTCCTCTCCACCTATTTGTAATTTTCTTAGAAGTGAAATAAGGATAAAATAGAAAAATATTTCAAATGAATTAAATAAAAATGAAAACCAGAAATTAGACAATAAACATTTTCAAGGAAGTAGAAAAAATGAAAGAAAACAAAAAGACAAAATCAAATGAGAGAAGAAAGAAAAATTGATAAATAAATGCAAAATTCGATATCAGAAAAAGAAAATTAAAGAAAATTGGAGAAATTGAAGTAGAATAGAAAGTGAAAATATAGGAAAAAAATAGAAATAAAAAGTTAGTATAACTTATGAGAAATTCAAAAGATCTGAAGAAATAAGAAAGTGAGAATAAAAAGAATTGAAATCAGAGAGCACACACAATGAAAGAGTGGGAGGAAAGAGAAAAGAAATAAAACTGACTTAAACTATTTTTGTGGTTTTTATTTTTTTATGACAAGAGAGAGAAAATACCTAAAATACTGTTTTTTTTGCTCCAATGCACATAATTGAATTTAATCACACACTTATGAATTTAAAATTGTTACACATACATACACAAAATTTACATATTTTCATACACAAATGTATCCTTGAGCATGCTTGTAAAGATATGCTTATACGAGCATAAATGCAAACACGTAGACACACCTAAATTCAGACATGTAGATGTGTTTGTTACTTTGTGATAACTCATTTCTAAAATTATAAAAAATATATATAGATAAAACTCACACATGCACCTCATGACCCATTAATACATAAAAATACATATAGAATTATTTGGCTGTATATTTTCTATCTACATAATTAGATACCAAGGTCCTTTTTAGATTGTAGCTTTCCAAGTATGGATAAAGATACTGGCATTCATGTGAAAACATGCAGTTAGCTAAAAGAAAATAGTTTAACTTAGGCACAGTTAATTAGAGAAGATTTAAAGTAATTGAATCTTGTGGTCAAGGTTTTGTGCCAAAACAATGCAAAGTCAGTTTATTGCTATTTATTATCAACAAACAGTTGTACTGAAAGTCTCTTGTTATTCGATTGAGAAAAGGGTAATTTCAAAACAGTAGCTGCTGCTGTTATCAACACACCACTCTTCATTAATGAATTAAGCCTTCTGGCTGCTGGAGAGAAAGTTTTGTTCAATAATATGGGATTAATAATTAATACAAAGCCTAAAACCCGAATTTGCAGAATTAGCTGTAAAAATGTCACAAGAAATTCATAAGCAAAACATTTAGGAATCTAAATAGAAGAATATATGAACACAAGGTATCTTTTTACTAAACAATATACTCAATACATTAGTCATTTGTAATAAGTCTAACTATAAATTTAATTTAAAGGATACAGTTTTAATTAAAAGAGAAAGTAAGGCCAAAATGTATTGAAAGTTCACTAATTTCAGAATTTTCCCTGATAAATTTATGTCCAGGATCTCTTTTCTTAACAAAACTACAGCTATTACAATGTGGGATATTTAAAAACAACAGCAATAAAACCAAAATTGGTAAAAAGCTGAATGAGGTCAGCTAGGATATGCATCTATATAAAGCAGACATCAATAATTTAAAGTTAAAGTTAAGCATTCCTGTATCTTCAGTAAAAAAAAAAAAAAAAAATTCTTCATGTAGAATTTTAACCAACATTTATTATATTTTGTTCCATCCCACTACCTATATATGAAGCGATTAATAAAAACATTATTAGTCTAAAAAAGTCTTTTTGAAAGATAAATTGTGTAGCAGAGATTTTCCATTTTTTTCATTCAAATATCCATAGGGATAATTTTTTGCTTGTCTCTAAGCAAAATAAAAAATTATTTATATGTCTATATTTATTAGAAAATTTTGAAAAAATGGAAAGAGTCTTCTTCTATGTAACATTTCCCTTCAGAACATGGATGATCATAGCTCTCCACAACTTCCTATCCTTTCTGGCTGTGATTAAGGTTTGTTTTTTCAGTATCTATCCCTGTTCTGGCATTCATTTACACAAGTTTGTTAGGTTAATTATTGTGTTCCTCTCTGCCTGTTGTCTTCAGTATATTCTGTGAGTGTCAGATTCTCCAGGCCCACTTTCCTCATTATATGCCCTAGAAATTTCAACTTACACTTTCTGATTCTAAGTATAAGTGTCCTTTTTGTTTCCATTTTCCTTAAAACATACTTGTTAGTCACATGTTATTCTGAGCATTTTCCAGAATTGCATTTCCACTGCCTCAAGTCTTTTCTTCATTTGTGAGGAAATTGTCCAGCATTCATTGCCATATAGAAGGACCAATATTAGTTCAGCACTCTTTTCTTTGTTTCTAATGAAATTTTCCTGTTTCTTAATATTTTGCATAGTCTTTGGAACGTATCTTTCAATATTCCAATACACATTCAGATTCTTGTGAGAACATTTCCCAGATATATTTAATTTTTGTATTTGTTTGATTTTGGCATGTCCAATTCGTAGCTCCAGTCTTGGCTATTCCTCTTGCTGGCAACATACATTCTATCTTCTTACAATTGATTTTTAGCCCTTTCTTCTAACTTACCTTTACTATCTTCTGTAGGAATTCCTGTATTTTCCTTTCTGTATCTGCCATCAGATTGGCATTTTGTTGAAGCTCCAAAAAATTAACTGATTTTAAGTTAACTGGAAAACATAATATTACTTAATAGTAATATAATAATTTAATATAACTAGCAATTATTATTTATTTTATTTTATTTTGTTTATTATATGATTATTATATTTATTTGAAGTTATGTATTGTTTATTATTATTTCTTTTGACTTTTTCCATAGTTACCAGTATTAGTATTTATTTGTTCTTGTACAACTCCTTGCTTAAAGTTATATTTATCAACTTTGCATTTCTTACTCTCATTCATCTTTTATCAATTGATAGTTTAGGTGTTAGTACTGTTAAAATGGTTATGGAAATTATTTTATTGTATGTTAAATAATAACTTCATAATCTCTGAGTATTTTAGGCTTAAATCTCAATACATATTTTTATTTTTTATTTCTGCTATCTTTTTGTTAAATTAACAAACTTTTCAGTATTTGTATTTGTTTATTTATGTATGAATATTTTGTAATTTGTCTTGCTTTCTAGTGTTTTTGTTTACCTAACATTTTATTATTTAAAAAACAACTTATTTTTTGAGCTTCTAAAACATGCAATGTATATGTACACTATACATGTTTCAAAGATTGCTATAGCTGGGGTGGGGATAGTGGGGGGCAAGCACCCACTATCCATTAAATGCTCCTGTGGCATGCATTTTAAATAGCCTCTGGCAACTAAGTCCAGCCCCAAGCCAGAGAATGAGTGAAGGTGAAAACTGCCACCTTATAATCAGTTGCTTTGGGCAGATGGAGTTCAACAGCCCAGAAAGGCACTCTATCTAGGGGAAGGAAGAGCCTGATTTTAAACTGCCACTGTCTTGCAATCATATCCAAATGTGGAAAAGTCTATGGAAGTAAATCCAGACAGAAAACCTGGAATGAAGCCCAAAGGCAACTCCTGTAGCCAAACCATTCCCAAATGAAATGCCCTGTATTCCTTTGGATCTTGTTGGTATAGCCAAGAGGGGGGGGGGCATGTAATCTGCATAGCACATGCTGGCCTGTGCCCTGGTGAGGTGACTCCAGTCTCACCACCAAAAGACTGAATTTTGACCAAACAGGGTGCTACTTATATCTTGTGAGATAAATGAATGCTTACAATCTGCTACTAACACTGTGCTGCCTGTATATCTTATGTTATTAAGATCATGGTCTCCAGTAATGAATCCTGATAGGACTTCTAATTCTCTCAAAATTACCTCACTGTATTGGGTGAAGAAGATTGTTTTACACCCTTTCTATTTTTGTATGTATACTGAATTCATTTTTTATCCATATGCAGGTAGTTTGCACACAGTATAAGTTGTGCATTATTTTAATATCTTTCTCAAATAGATCAAGCTTACCTAATAGTTCAAACAAGTCTTTGTGTTGAATCTTATCAAAAGCTATTGTATAATCTATAAAACATAAAAAATCTGTAAAATATAACCTATTTTGTTAAAATCTTTTAAGTCTTGGACAATGGTAACAACATTGGTTATGGTACAATGAACCATTTCCATACAGGAAATATTTGGTATTCATTGATCCAGTACATAATATTACTATTGGTTGAAATTTATAAAATCTTTTTATTAAAACAGTTTTTCAGGAAATTAAACTTCTCAAATCCACTGATATACATCTTTCTAATACTGATGGGAGTTTCATTCCAAACTTTTTGGTAGAGAAAGATAGTTAACATCTTGATTATATTATTTTTTCTTCTAATTCCATGTACTACCAATTTCTGTTGCTGCTGCTGTTGAAAGTGTTCAAGTGATGTAGTTTTTGTTATTTGGTAATGATCTTTCTTTGTGATTTTGTAGCACCATTCTATGGGGTTGGATGATGGATAGTCTTCTTTAACATTGACTGTTCATAGATTAATAATTTTTGTTTTTGACACATAATTGAATCTTTTACCAGGATGTAATGAAAGGAAACTCACTCACTTCTATTATTATATTTTTACATAAATAAAAACAAAATTATTCAGTAAGGAATGAAACAAAACTATATTTAAAAAGATTCCTATAAATTAAAATTTTCTTTGCTTAATTTTATCTATACTATGAATTTATATTATCAGGCAGATTTTTCTTAAATGTTTTGCATTCATTACTAAAAGAATATTTTAAAAATGAGGGAAGTTTTATAAGAGAAATGAATATTTTTCCATTGTCTTTTGTAAAGTTTATTACAAATTTTATTTTGTTAATTGAAATTTGGGAATAAAATATGCATCAATTTTCATTAAAAGAACTTTAATGGGGAATGTGGTGCATTTAACTAAATCATTAATATATTTAGTTTTCTTTGCAATTAATTACAAATTCTAGTTTTTGGTTGGTGAATTTTAATATTATTAGCATGTAATATTATGAAATAAAAATATTGTTTGAAAAGTTTATGAGAATAAATTCAATAATTATCTTAATTAATCAGTGATGATATGCAAATGCTTAAAATGTTACATTCTGTTCATTATCTTTCTTCTCTTCATTCATTTTTAATGAGTCATATTCATATATGAGAATAATTATAAATTTGATTAAATGTTTAAGTAGAAAAATTTCTTTTTGTTTTGGTAATCCTCATATGGAAAACAAAAGAATGAGTTTTAAGCAATAAACAGAATTTACAAAATAAATTGGATAATGTCTTCTTACATCTGTAGAAGTATAACAATCAAAGGTTGAAAAGTAAAAACAATACAAAGGATATAAACTTACAATTATTTTTACTGTACATTTTTTTCCCAGGTGAGACATAGTGTCTCTCAAGAGACAAATAGGAATATTTGAATGTTTAATAACAGTTGAATATATTTCTTACTGAACTCTGAACCTATTTTCTATGCTATTTTAATGCTTCAATCCCTACCTTATCATCTTTGCTTTTAAATCCAGATGGTTAATGGGACTGGTGTCTTGTCTTCCACTATTTTGTAAGAAAAATATAGCATTGAAAAACAAAATTTAAATTATTGCAACAATTTTGGAGGACAGGTGAGATTGCTTAATGCCCTCAAAACCATTTTACTTTTTCTTTCACCAACTTCTACCAATTATTGCCTTTCTCAATACTATCTGTAGATATGCACTGCATGAATGTTTAATGAATGTTCTCTTCATATAAAGATGTTATAATTAATCACAAGTTAAAAAAAAACAATGTCATAGCCTTGTTATTCAATTTAAAAACTAATGACATATTTGAAAAAAGGAAATGCTATTATAAAAGTGACTAAGCTTAGGAATACAGAGCATCACATATTCATCTCACTCAGCAAAGGTTAAGGATTTCATTTTTGCATTGAGCTGTCATTATCTTTTCATCTTTCTATCACTAGCATCAAACATCAGTATCATACTATTATTATGAGGAGATGAGGAAAAGTTCTCAGCCTGATAAAATAATAATGTTTAGTCATTTGGTTAGATTTTAGGAAGTGGGTTAACCTAAGAAATTTTCAGCACCTCCTTACACACTGTATCAGTATATCATGTTATTATTATTTAATGACTGAGGTTTTAATTTAAAAATCCAACATTACTGTGATGACAATTTCATTTTAAACAGTGAAAAACAATAACATATTTTTCTTGTGTTATTTTTTATTGATATTTGATAATTAATACATAATTCAAAGACATGAATGTATTCTCCCAATTTATAAAATGAATTATAAATGAAGCTTTTTTTGCTCAATGTCAATGAAATGGATTTGATCGAAATTAAATTTCATGCATAATGCATGTTGTCTGTCACTTTAGCAACCATTTAGAGAGCAGAGATATCATTATAACATATGAAGTGAAATTAGTCACAAGGGCAAATATCTGAAAATAAGCAATAATGTCAAATAACTCAATCCCCTATCAGGTCATCAAACACAGGATGTAATTAATCAGTGAGAGTATACTTTTTGTCACAGGAATCTATGATAGTTGCTCTGAAAGGAATGCCTCCTATTTTATTATGTTGATCTATGATGTTTGAGGTGAATGTTGAGGATATGGCAGTAGAGACTGAAACTTCCTACCAATAACCCATAATTCCTGCCTTGTTACAGATGGCAGCAGAGTGGCAGTCTGGTAAAATGACATCTGATATGAAAGTGATTAAGCAACAGAGGTGTGTCAATGGATTCTTTTAAAAATTACAGTCTTTGACATACATCAACATTCATCCATGTTTATGGATATGAAATATTGGATGTGAGCACAGTTCACCATACATTTCACTTGGGGTGACAGTGATGTTTTATGGAAAACCACATTTACATGAATAACATGCACACTCTTGTTTATTGCAGGTGAAGGTAGCTAATAGGGATGATTATATAGGAAAAAGTTTTTTTTTTTTACTGAAAACTTGCTCGCTTCTGTGATGTTATTGTGTTCCCTGTACATGTTACAGTTTCTATGGAAATAAATAAGAGGTATTACTTTTGGAGCAACTCTTGTAAAATGCACTGTTTGCAAACAACATACTTGCTTTATATACTGACAGAAATAGCTAAGTGTTTACAGATTTGAATTGATCAAATATTAGATTATAGATTCTGCTCACTGCAGTTGTTTTTTTGTAATTGACCAAGAATTTGGAATGATGTTCAAATCCTTCAACTTCCTCAATAATATTTTCTTCAAAAGAGCTTATCACTGGAAAAAATACATTATGAGGTCATCACATATTTTTAACTATTGCATTGATCACTGCATATATTTTAGAGACTGATTGATTTGTTTTTGTTTTGTTTTTGTATCACTTATTGATGCAAGTTATTTAAAGCTAGAAAATATTTTTGGAGATAATAATGATTTACTAATACAAGTCATACTATTTAACGCTTAGCTGGGGCAAGAAGAGGTGGATATATACCTTTCCCAAGTGAATAAAACAAACATGACCGGAATTGGAAGTCGACACTCCAATTTCCAATTGTTCACTGTTACACCACCTGCACAGCCATGCTTACAGCACTGGCACTGATCAAGTGGTCTTCCATCTCGGCACTGACTAAGCTTGAAATTGCTTACTTCGATAATCGTATGAGAACTGGTGCTTTTACTTTTTTTATTTTAAAATGATGTTCACCCTGTACAAGGCTCGTGAGCCACTTGAGTTAGAGGGTTACAGATGAGGTCTGGGTGGTGTTTCAATAGGTGCTCAAAGCACTGGGCTTCCCTGAGGGAACAGCCGTTCATCGGGATTGATGATAGTTCTGGGTCCAACTGTCAATGATGGAATGTAACTAGTTTGATTCAATGTGATATGGTTGTAAGCCTAAAATGATATGTACTGTGTATTATGAAGGGCTATTGAAAAGAAATGCTTGTTTTTGCCAACTGTCCTGGATTTTGAATATATGTTGAACCCAATGAATAATGTTGGGGAGATGTCCTTATATAAGTGGTGTATATTTGTGACTTGCTGATCAAGTGAATTTGGATATAGATAAAATATTGGATTATTCAGTGATTATGCCATGATTTACTAATAGAAATATTGATATAGACATTAGTTAAGTTCTTCTCACAGTCTTTAACTCAAATCATGAAAATGTCAGCATAGTAGTTGGAATAATTATTCCAATTAACATAAGTTAAAATATATTCTAATTTATATACATAATCTCTGGTAAATGTCAAGGTGAATAGATTCTTTTTTCTATTAAATTTAGTGTTTATTTTTCAGAATTAATTAAAATGTCATATTATCTCCCCTCTTTTGCTCACCATCGTTTTTTTCTTTTTTACTCCCTTTTTTGGAAGCTTTTATATTTCTCTTAGTTTTCTGATTTCCATTTATACACCCCAGTATTTATGGCTGTTTTATTACAGGTTAAACTTATCAATTTCAAAATCTCTTACTGTCTCAACATCTGTTTTGTTTTCAAAATTCATACTCCTTTCACCACTGCTGTTTCATCATAAAATTCCTTATTTGTAATATTTAGTTGTGTTAATTTTCTCATAGATAAGTAGACAAAAAATAATGAAAGTTTTTGTCAGTTGATTCTAGATTTGATCTTCACTTTGTTCTTTTTTATATCAATGTCAGCATTTATTAATAATGGTGCATATTGGGAAGAGTGTCAATTTGTATAAATGTCAATACTTTTGCTTTGGTGGGACTATATACTATTACTGTTAAGATGAGATTTTAAAAATGCAATTGATATGAAAAATTCAAAGAATGTTTAATTCCTACTGAATAAATAGCATTAGTCTTCACTTCCAAAATGTGTTATCTTTTTGATGCAGTTTCTGTCTGCTGTGGTTATTCTCTTTTGATTCTGTCATGTGTTGTCTGCTGCTTCTTTCACAATTGACTCAACACTCTCAACGTGGATGAAGATTCTTTCTCCTTCTTTTCTCTTAATATGAAATTTATTAACATTATCACTGATGTGCATGTATTTATATGATAATTGGTTTTGTAGTTCACTGATTCAAACACTTCAATTATTGTTCACTTTCAGAAGAGTTCACAGATACTACTTATTATTTAATATGTTCTATGTGATTTTTGTGCTGTTTTGTCCATTTTCAAAATCTTTCTGATTATTTTTATCTTTACTTTTCTATCTACTTTTGAATTTCTTTACAGTATTTCAAAATATTTCTTCTGTTCTTTTCTATTCATTGTGTTAAATTCCTTCTTTTGATTCCTTTTTTTTCATTTATGCAGCACTAACACTGCACCTTTTAAATTTCCAAATTTAACATTTCAGTTGCTTTAAAATTCTGTTTTAGCCAGTTTTTCCTATTATTTTTATTTTTGATAAATAATTTTAAATCAACCATGTACATTAAGTGGGTTAAGCTATTCTGGTGAATAAGGAAATTAATGATTTTGAAAGAAGAAATGACGTGTTATCATCTCTTTTAGAAAGAGTAGAAAGAATAACTAGTTTCTTTGAAAAACACATCTTTTCTGTTGACCTCAGCTTGAGATTCTTGTAATTAACTCAACCAGTTTGACATTCTGTTAGACATAAACTGAAGAAAATACTTTATATATTTGCACGTAACTAAACATTCTAAGTTTCAGGTTTAGCAGATCATAATATTTTTATAATTTCATCCACAACAAGGCAATAAAATCACTAAAACGCAAGGTATTAGCAAGTATGAGAAAAAAGAAAAATACTATTAAGGAGAGAGAATAATAAAAGAATAAGAATTAAGAAGACAGACGATAATGATTGACATTACATTTAAATTTTTGAAGATCAAAGTTGACTGGGAAGCCAGAACAGAGTTCCACAAGTGAGAAATGCAAGAAAAGAAACCCCACCGAACTTACAGTCACATCTAGCCATTTCAACTGTAGAATGATGAAACCTTACCGCCAATCTAGTACAATGAATAAATTCATAAAGTCTAGGTACCATAGAGAAAAGTTCATCAGAACAATTACGATCGAAGTAATTATAGAAAAGGCACAGGGAAGCTACATTACAGCTGTGGAAAAGTGACTGAAGATGAGATCCCAAATCAGGGCCAATAATATTGCAGATTCTTCTTTGGATTTTATCAAGAATCTCTAAATATAATTATTATTTTAATCCACCATATCAGATTTTATTATGCAACTCAATGTTTTCACAATATAATTGATACAATATTGGTGAAATTTTCAGAATATATTCATCTTTATGTATATGATAAATATACTACATGAGTTTCTGCTTATGATACCTAATTTTATTAGAAATATTTATAATTGATGTTGTGTGATTTATTATGCTACTTTGTTAAGCACATTGTAAATATTTAATTTTACATATATGAAGATTGCCCTGAGTCATGAGAAAGATATAACCTTGAAACAGAAACAAGATATTGTAAAGTTGAAAGATAGGAATATAAATTGTAAATTGTTGAACAGAGATAAGAGAACAGTCCAATAAAAGATTGAAAATATTGGCAAGATTAAAACAGAAAATTGGTTTTAAGTGTATCACAAAAAAATAAAAATGCAGAAAATTACAATGGTAAAATGCAAAACCTGTGGATTGACTTCTTTATTTGATTTTTTGTTATCACTTCTAAACCTTGCTCCACCATTCATTTACTCAAGCTCACTAGATGAGTTGTGTTGTTTTCCTCTGTTCCTCTTGCCATCAGTCTGTCCTATAAGTATCACATTTTCCAAGGCTCTTTCCTCATTATGCCCTTTAGAAATTTCAGCTATCCCTTCCTGATGTTAAGTATGTGTCCTTTTTATTTTCATTTTCTTTAAAACTTTGTTGTTGCTCACATGTTTGATCCACAATATTTTAGCATCTTTCTGTAGAACTACATTTCTGCTGCTTCAAGTCTCTTATTCATCTGTGAAGAAATGGTCCAGCATTCATTGCGATAGAGGAGGACTGATATTATATAAATGAATTGAGTAGCAAGAAAATACTTGAAAAAGTTTGAGTTGGAAATGTAAAAAAAGATGCAATATATTGCACATTGATTGAAGGCATGAAAGTGACCAAACTGCCACATTTAAGCAAGCATAAAAAAGAAACATGCTATTTAGGTGAAGTGCATTAACATTTTTCTCAACAGTAGGCATTAATGATTAATGAGTACAACTACAACCGGTGAACCTGATGGTTGGGCTAGAAGTTGAGTTCTTCAAAGAAATGATAAACTAACATGACTTAGAAGACAAGAGAGAGTTGGGGTAATATTTTGTTCTTTTATGGTAGTCAGTAAAATTAGAGGATTCTTCAAAGTTGATGTTGGCATCAAGATAACTGCCAAAAATTACAGAAAAATTAATGTTAAAGATATTTTTGAATGGTACAGTTCATGAAGATGTTGTTTTAAATTTAAGAGTACATGATGCAGGACAATGCTCCTGCACATTCTACAAGGTTGACTATTGCCCACATTGCCCAAAAACAGTTTCTGAAAAGAAGTAGTAAAAACTCTTGCAAGTAATACTAAAGATGAAACAGTAGAAAAGTTAACAAAATCAATGAATGAATGACTGTTGAAAGTTACAGAATGGGAAGGAATGTATATTAACATCTAAAATACAAAAGTCATAATTGATTCAGTTATATGCAATATTGTGTTAATGAAATATGTTTCTATGGTCTGTATCTTTTGAATTTATCTATAAATTAAAATTTGTGTCACCCTTGATTTGTTTGCATCATAAAACCTAACACTACCAAACTTTTAATAAGGATAGCTACTATAAGCTGGAACACACATGATATAAATTAACTTAGTGTAGGTTAAAGGTCAGTAAAACCGAGTAGTCAATTTCACTCGGTGCCTCATACAAAATTTGACATTAAATAACCCAACAAAGATTGATATGTCATAAAATCAAACAAGTTAATCTCACCTAACCCATAATATATTCCTCATATAAGTATATCCTTAACATTTCCTCAATATAGATTGGTTAATACCAATTTTATTGTGAAAATATTGATTTGCATAATAAAATCTGACATACAGTTTGTAACTGGTAATGGTTTTAACATTAATACTTATGTAAAATAAAAGAACTGATTAATTTTAAAATTTTAGCATATTTTAATTCTAAAGAACATAATTTCTGCTAATCAGAAATTAAAATTACACAAAATATCCTTAAATTTTAGTCAGTATTTGTCTTCCTTAAGTGTTCATATCATTAGTAACTAGTGACTTTTGCTGGAGTGAAGTGTTCTTCACTTCTTCTTCTACTCTCCTTGGTGTTTTTCTTGATTTTAATCTGGATTGCTTTAATTCTTCTCAGATTTCCAATTCTTTCAACCTTAAACACAAGCCTCTTCAAGGTCGTTTCAAGTACATAGATAATGATAACTAAGATCATCACCTTCAGATTCTACTATTTTTTTTATCTCTCTAGCAAAGCCAAGGTATTTTTCAGTTTTTTTATTTTAGTTTTATTGCTATTTTTTGTTTTTTGATACAGCAATATTCATTGTCAAATGTTCTATTGGCTTATAAGAACTTCATCTAATCATCTGGCTTTGATTAAGCAATTTGCTTCAATTTCAAGGTCCCACAGATTTTGACTTTTTCCCTTTTCCAAAACAAATTTTAATTAATGTATATACCATTTGTTTCCATGGTAAAATCCCATTTGTTTGCACAATTCCCTTTGGATCTCTTTTCTTACCCAGACATGACTTTTTTCCATTCTGCAATGATAATCTGCTACATTCACTTTTCTGATTGAATATCTTATCTCTGTTTTTGCATAATTGACATTTACTCTTCTGCTGTGTCTTGTCTAATTTGGCCATAATAGAGTTTGTTCATGAGAAATTGTTTCAAGCTGCCATTAATAGGGATAGAGTTTCTCTCTTCAAATTTTCTCTTTGTAAACACATCCCATTGATCTTCTCAGCAATTCCTTTTGTTTGTCTCTTAAAATGTTAATTTTTCTTCTCATGTTTACTTGTTGTATCCCACATTTATACTCTTGTTAATTCTCCTATAACTTCTGCCTGTCATAATCAATCTTTCATTAATCTACCTTGTGTTATTCAGAACTCCTTTGATAACACAACTGGCACTACCCCCAATGTTAATGAGTTCTCTTCTTCTCCATTTCCTTTTTCTATACAGTCTGTCAACGTCATCTCTTGAGTAAAAGGCTGGATGCATGATCATTAATTTCCTTATTCTCTCAACTAAATTTCTTGCTTCTTGTCCAATTTAGCAACAGACTCAAATATATTACTAGGAATACTGTACATGTATTTATGCCTTTGATAAAGTTTCTACAGTTTACTTTTGTTTTTAAACTTTTCCTCTATCTTCTGAGATATTTTTTAACACTTTTAATTTCTTATTCCAGAATACTTATAGCATTAATCTCTGTTTATCATTCTGATGATTCACTTAAGTTGAATATCTTCAGTTGCTTCTTGTTTGCTTTTGGATAATTATAATTATTTATGTTCATTGAACTTTCACCCGTAAGCAGTAAATAATGTGCTTAGATCAAGTAACAGCAAGTCTACCAAGTACTCCAGATTATTATTATTATTATTATTATTATTATTGTTGTTGTTGTTGAGTGAGATAGCAGCAAACCCACAATTGACACTGGGGTATAAATATATAAAGCCCCATATAGCCATCATAACACCCAGTCTGATAAGAGTATACCAAGCAAATGCATCACAGCTAAATGTGCACAATATGGTGACAGGTTTTGATAAAAGCAGTGCATAACCAGCAGGTGGGATCCTATTAGAAATACCGTCAAATTGGGCAACCCAGTTAGATAGTCTTTGATTGAAAGTTTTCCTAACCATCTAGACATGACTTCCAAATAACTTTGCCTGTCTCATCCTTCAAACTTAAAACTCTATGCCACTCACTTTATTACTATTATTACTACACGTAAACTACTAATAAATAATGCTAAAGACAAAACCTATAATCATAAAATGATACCATAAAAATGTTAAACATGAATATAAACCATAAAAATATTTTAAACTGCAGCATTATAACAATATAATATTTGAGTTTTGCATCCTTAATTATTTTATTTTTAATTATTTATCTGTTCCTTTTACTTCAGATAGATTTCTATAAATTTTTATACAAATTCTCAAATGGAACAAAAATTAAATCAGTTAACAAGAAATTTGATACAACCAATACTTTAAGATATAATTTCATTGTATGATATTAAAATTGACCAATCATCATTTGCAATAGAAAACACTGAGTCACTCAATTATTGCTACCCCAACTTCAATTTCAAGATTACTAATACTATTAATAATAGTGTCTCTTTATTATTAATTCAATTCAATACTTATGGTTTACTTTTTAAGGTCAGTTAAATTATTGTAAAATGAGATGAGGGAGACAGAAAAGTAACCAATTTACCAAAGAAACAGCCAAGCACATGTTTTGTTGCCTTTCTTTCTTCTGTATCATATGAAAGACTTTCCATACATTTTTCTATTATTACTCCACAAAAAATGTTATTATAAAAACAGAAGTGAGAACAGAAAAAACTCTATAGAGTCATATAAGAAAAGAAACTTCTTATGAAGAAAGTATTGATGAATTAAAAAAAATACAGCTTTATTGAAATATCAATATCAAACAATTGCATTGAAAAGTAAGACAACAATAAAATATTAGATATTTATTATTTTTTCATTACCTGCTCCAGTCTGTCTTTTGATTTTTAATTAGTAACTGACCTCTAGCACTTGAGGATTTTTTTTTAGTTTTCTTAATTGCAAAGAAAGTTATTGGTTATGGCCAGACATTATTTTGCTGATACCATTCAATTAAGCCTGCCTCGCTATCTTTCATATTTGATAGCAAATGAAATAAAAAAAGAAAATATTTCATAATAAATCACAAGAAACACAAGTTTTGAAAATCAAACTGCTTCTAAGATATCTTAGTGGTTGTAAGACATTCAAGCTGTGCAATTTCGTATTAACTGAAGAATCCATCTTTCTCATCACCATGTGACTTTGTGACTTTTGCACATAAAGGACAAAATAAAAAGATAACATTTTTTAACAGTTTCATTTACTTACCCTTTTGTTTTTTTCACATTTTTATGTTTTTTAAATATTTGATACTTAATATTTTCTCGGTATCCTTGATTGTACCGGCTTTGCATTTTTCCAAAAATTATTTACATTCAAGGGGAAGAACCATTAATGTAAAATTCTTGTCTGTAACTATATTTTAAAAATGAATCATCAGCATTTTTCAGTAAACTTTATCAATTATTAAAAAAAAATATTCAACTGTCAAGATAATCACAACAGCTAAAAATCATTTATAGTTTTTCTATAGATTTTTCTCAGTTGAATTTCTTAAAATACTCTGTTAATTTTTAAAAATATGTATATGGGTGTTTTTTATTTATACAGATTTGGTTGAAGATCAACTAAAGTTTTTTTGTTTAAGCTTCCACAGCAATACTTAATTGTAAATTTTTAAATGTTTATATGGTTTGCCACATTTTTCTGGTTTCTAGAAGAAATTCAAACATAAATTATCCAATGTATTCTATGTACCTTTGACTTTAATAAAATGTTATGAAAAACTTTTTGTAGCTTCATAAGTGTCAAAGCTTCACCACATGATTGAAATATTTGGATTATGTTACTTATCTCTTATAGAATTGATTACTTTTGAGTAATGTTTTGATTTGATCATTATCAACATCATCTGATCTACCTAAATTGCTAAAAAAAATTTGTTTGAATCCCATTTTTATGAGGGACCTTACAAAAGTTAATGGAAAAATGGAATTAAAATCAAACATTTTTAAGTATGAACTTCCTTTCTCCACATAAATCCTATCAACATCAAGTCCCTTCTGTAAACAATGATACCAAACATTTATACAATCCCAGAAGAACTAAAGGTCTCCAAAATTTCAAAGCCACTATTTTCACATCATTAATAATGTGAAAAAGGCAAATTTAGAACTTTTTCAGTGTTAAGAAAAAAGAAAAAGTGAGGAGGAGCTAAATCAGGATTGCAAAGTGGATGTCTAATGACCCCTCACAATGTTCCCTTTGTTGGGTCAGACGGACAGGCAGCAGTATTGGCATGTTGCAAAAAGATTCAAACATAAAGCTTTCCACAAGGGTTTCTTTTTTAACTTTTAATTAATCTTCTCAAAACATTTTCACAATTATCAGGTTTTACTATTTCCTCTCTAAAAGGTCCTTTTTGGCTAACCTCATACATTGATGGAATTGTCAGCTTTCAATAAAAGACACAAAAAAATTAAAATCTTTCAAGTGAATATTGTCCTGCAACTAAACTTTAAAATTATTATTGCTTTAATTACTTACATCATTCTTAATTTGAATGTGATTTGCATGCACTTATATATATTCAAACAAAATTACTAATAGTGAGCGGTTACTGAGATTTTTAACTTAGAATTGATACAACTTCAAATGGCCACTGTGAAGAACATTTGTGTACTTTTGTCAAATGAATCTATAACCAGAAAAAGTGAATAAATAAACAATTACTGGCAACACATACAACATCAGGAAATTGTAATTCACTGAGGAAAATAAAGAATTCTCATATTCTTAAGCTAGGCTCAATATCATTATTATGACTGCAGTGAATTTGATCCTCACTGGGTTCCCTTATATGTATGACTTCATGCCACAAGATTATCCATCTGTTTCTTAATATCTATTAAGAAAAAGGTGTATACAATCAGATGCCTGAAGGAGAACAGCATCTGTAGTTAATATTCTGAGATAATCAAACATAAGGCAGAATTTTCTACTTTGTGTAAATTCAGTCAACAATGAAATTATTCGTACACCCATCAATTTTGAATATTTTTAACCATTTCTCAGAATCTAATGCCTGTATGATGCCAGGTTTTTTATATGTTAATAAGCACAAAAAAGGAATATAAAACTCAATTTTCAGAACAATAGGTTAAATACAAATTTGACAGGTGAATTATGCAAAATAGGAAAACACACAGTAGGGAAAATAGAAAAAAATGAAGAATTTTCACAATATTAATAGTCAATAGCATAACCTCTCATCTTTATAACTTACTGCAATCATTTTCTAAAGTTTTTGATGAGAACTGAACAAGTCTTTTCTGGGATTTTTTGCCAAAACCCCAAAACATCATCAAACTGCTACCATGTCTTAATGTTGACACTGTTCTTTGGGAGAAAAGCCTCACATTTCTTATGCCAAATCTTCTGTACATGTCCAAAAAGCTCAATTTTTGTTTCATCAATCCATAGTACTTGTTCCGAAAAACAGTTTTCTTTGTCTAAGAATGTTTTGGCAAAATTAAACCGAGTAGCAATGTGACATGGTTTATGAAGAGGTGTTTGTTGTGGTCCATTTCCATGCAACCCATTTCTATTTAAATAATGTTGTATTGTGTGAGTACTTATGCTGATACCTATCATACCCAAACTTTTGCCGATGTCTTTCAAAACAACTCTTTAACCTCGCAACACAGTTTTCGTGAAGTTCTCAATGACAATTTGGGTTTTCTTCCATGCCCAGGCAAATTCTCTGTTGTGCCAAACTGTTTAAACTTCATTATAACAAACTGTACTGTAAATCTAGGGATAGCTAACCAGTTTGAAATAATGCTGTAAATATTTCCTGACTTGTGGAAGTGTTATAGTGTAAAACCATAGAAAAATAACACAGACTCAGATATAGGTTAAATAGTATATTCTCGGAAACATAGTACAAAGGTAAGTGTGGACTGGAGAGTATCTTCTCTCACTGGTGTCCCGACTCACTCATTCACTCACTCACTCACTCTGTGGCTACTACTCGGTGACCCTCACTTGGTGACTCCTCACTCAGAGTTGGTAGTCATATTATATAGGTGTGGAAGAGTCCATTTGTAGGTAGGTCCCCACAATAGGAAGTTAATAATTCTCTGTCTCAAGTCAATGCTAAGCACCTTTGTCTTCCCCATCATGTTGTTAACGTAAGAATAACACTGGTGACACTCTATACACCATGTGATGTTCTTTACTGAAATTATCACAAATATTCTACTAAATAAATAGTCTAGAAGGCTGCATCAATAAAATAATTATGTAAATTACTTATACTTACATGAATCCATCAATTTAAAACAATATTTTCTACTGTACGAATTATTTTGTCTTTTCCTATTTTGCATAATTCACCCGTCAAATTTGTTTTATTTAACTTATTATTCTCAAAATTGAGTTTTATATTCCTTTTTGTGCTTATTAACATATAACAAACCTGGCATCATATGGGCATTAGATTCTGAGAAATGGATAAAAATATTCAAAATTGATGGGTGTACGAATAATTTCATTGTTGACGGTACATGTCTTTGTGTTTGTCCTGTATAAATGCTTCCATGTCAAGGCATTATACAACTAAATGTCTTACTCAAGATTTTAAATGAAACCATCTTGGCATCTAGTGACCTCCCTTGTGTGAAAGAAAAGCTGGAAGAATTTGGCATATTTTGTTTACTTTGCATTTCATGTGTCTTCTTTAGGGGTGTTGCTGTGGAAGGACTCCTTACTCCTTTATTCACAAATTAAGAACACCTGGAACAGGTGGAACTTGATACCTGCTCTAAACAAAGTAATAAAAAAGATATCACCTGATAAAATTGTAACAAATTTTCTAGTTGACCTTTATATGAGACAAACAGGCTATCATCACTAAAGTTTGTCAATCAATCCAAAATATGTTTTTTAAGATATTTTGTATTTTCTTTAAAATAGTTTTGTTTAAACTATTTTCTGTTAGCATTTAAATGTATTTTCCTATTTTTTTATCCTAAATTTATTTTATTACTTTAGTGGTTTTAAAAGATTCTCTTATATGCACTTAGTAACTTCTTTTAAATTAACTCCATATATTCACTAGCAGTAGAAATAAACATACACTTGCACTTTTATTACAGACCGATGGAGTGTTTAGTCACAGAAAATGCTGTACACAGCACAAATGTATATCACTGACAAAGATATCTTCTATAAACTGTTGTAGTTAATGACTTGGTTGGTACCCTTAGATTAATCTATTTGTCTTGTTAGGATAAACTCTGTCTGAAAGTTGTTGTCCCCTACAGAGTAAAATGTGCAAAAGCTAAGTCACAAATGGCAATCATTAGATAATTCCAAGCAACACTGCACTGCATTAAACTTTAGTATATACTATTGCACATAGTTATTGGACACAGTCTGCTTGCCTTACATCAAGAGTTTATTGAAAAAGATTCAGACTATCTGCAGTTCATACGTCTGAACCATATTGAGAAGCAGCTCCACTCTACAGAGCAATCAAGCCAAGTCAAGCCTAACACAGGGTAGAAAATGACCAAGAATTGTGCGTTGTTGTTGTTGTAGCAAAGAATATAAAGGTGAAAGAAACTGCCTCCTAAAAGTAAGGCTGGAGGAATATCAAAAATATGTAGTGAGGTATATGTATATGTAAAAATATGTGTAGCTGATCATGTATGGAGGGAAAAAGGTAGTCATCAGCCCCTGTGGAATGAAGTGAAAATACTGGACAAGGAAGAACTCTGGAGAGTTAGACATCTGAAAAAATCATCACTTATGCTAGGCTATGAGGACCTCCTTACTAGACCTAAAAATAAATATGCTATGGGATCACTAATAAAGAAGGAAAGACAAATGACAGCAGGTCTTCAACATCAGCAGTAGCAGCTGTACCCAAAAAAGAAGGTTCAGTGAGTGCAAGTATGAGAAGCAGCAACAACACTCATCAGCAGGCAGGTTAGGTTTAAGGCTACCAGTTCTGGATACAGAATTGACCCATGAAACTATAGCCTAATTGGCTTAGTAATTTAGTGACATAGTATTTGTTATTTCAATTGCTAGGCCAGTTAGTGTGTACTTGGACTCAGAAGAAATGGGGTGAGCAATACCTGAGCAGTACTAAAATAAGAACTAAACAAGATAGCCCTAGATATTGTCACTAGAATTAGAACAATCTAATCCTGTAGATTGAATAAAGGGTTCAGTTCAAAATTCTCTCTAGGTTACCTGGATTGACATATATCTAATGAAGGCCAGAGGGCACAATAGCTGAAATGTTGTGATAACAACAACAAAGATGAGGAAAATAGTCTGCATGCAAATAATGATAACTTTCCTATATATATAAATACAGGTTTCACTACGAACTTCTACATATACCTTAATGAAATTCTTCAAGGAATGAAATGCATTGTAAAAGTAAGTTTTCCTCTAGTCATTCCTTTTATTAGTATACACGGATCCCTCAATTAGTGGAGCTAATACATACATTAAAAGATGTGCACTAATCAAAAACGTATTAATCAAGTATAATAACTTATAGGAAATGGTGTAATTTGTACCTCAAATTTTAGTCTCATTCACAATTAATTTCTAATTTGTATATTTTTTAATTAAAATATAGGTACATATAAGAAGATACAATAAAAGTGCTTTGAATTAATGTTTATTAATCAGCTTTTTTATAAAAAACTTATTTAGAGTTTGTTTGCCACATGGTATTCTTCTGTTCTTCATACAAATTATGGTAATGATAAATTTGCCCCTTCAGTTTTTCTGCAAATTTGTTGGTTTCTGTCTTCTAAACAATTTACTTTAAATTCTTCAATAACACTAAAAATGCTCATAATTCCTTCTTTGTCATCTTCTTATGTTGGTGGGTAGGTAAATATTAAAATCTAAAATAAAAAAAAATTCAATTTAATTTTTTAAAAAGAAACCTATGTTATTATATTTTTAACAAAAAATCAGAAATTTCCTTTTAAGGAAATAAAAGTGAAAAAAAATCAAAATATTTAAAAAGATTTAATAGAGACAAATATTCAAATATATATTTTTATTATCGGCTTATATTATAAAATTTATCTATTTATAACCATCCATTTTTTAACACTATTGTAATTACTAAGTAAAATAATACTTGACAAAGAAAATAGTTATCCATTTTCCATTTTTAAATTTTAGAAAGTTTTTATATAATCAGTAACTATAAAAAAATCAGTTTTCAGTTACTATGGTTAAACTGAAGAATGTTTTAACACACTAATTGTGTATAATGCATGCACCAATCAAATTTTGGTATAAAAATTTTAACGCAGTAATCGAATGTGAATCTATCAAGGGATTCCTGTATATATCTATGAATGGTAATGTTAATCTCATTCATTCCTTATAAGTAAACACTGAGCATTCATTAATGAGTAGCCAGTTCTACTGTCACTTGAAATTTATAAAATCTTTTTCTTAAAAAAATTTTCAGGAAAATAAGTTTCTCAAGTCCAGTAGCTGTTATCACTCTTTCCAGTTTTGATGGGGATTTCCTCCCTAACCTTTTATTTGATGGAATGTCAATATCTTGATTATGTGATTGTTTTCACTTTGAGTTGCATGTGATAGTTGTTGCTGCTGTTGAAAGTCCTTAAGTGATGTGGTCTCTGTTATTTGGTACAATTTTTTATTTGTGATTCTGTAGCACCAGTTCACAAGTACATTGTGAAAGCAGAGGATAATTCATTCATTATTTGTAACAAAGAACCAGGTCAACCTGATAAAAGACTCTGAATTGGTTGTATGTGTGGTGCTGTAAGCATCAGGAGTTGCACCCTTTTCCACAATGGGCTCTTGAGGGAAGACCTTCTAGATGGTAGTAGATAGTGGAAAATGGTAGTAGATGGTGCAAACTATTTGCATATGAATGATAGCCAATAGTCAGGGTGGGCCAGGGATTGGGAGAGCTATATAACATCAGTTTTTTTCTCAGTCGAGAGGGGCGTTCTCAACATATGGGCATGGGAAAACCAGACAAGATGAACACATTATCTTTTGAAAATAGATTCTTTTGGGAAGTGGTATGGAATGCTTAAATTGTCAGTACCCAACTCTTTACATCTATTTTTGTACGTCTAGGAAGAGATTAAAACTGGGGCTCTCATTTCCACCTAGTTATATTCTTGATGAGGTTTGGAATAATTCCGTATTGGGGTTCTTGCTATATAAGATTTTGTGGACTGATAAAGATTCTCTATATCATTGTATTCAGTGGATTTGGAGCTTGGAAGGTGGTTTCTAATGGATGAGAAGAGGGTCTCTAATGATGTGGTCATATGCTGGTATGAAGTTGATATAGCAGTATGCAATTTTTCTAATGGAATGGTATACAGTTTCCTGGAGTTGTTTGACGACACACACACACATATATATATATATATATATATATATATATATATATATATAATATTTATTATATATTATAAAATAAAATTAATATGTCTACTGCAGCAGGAAAAGTTAATAACCATTTGGAAGAAGCTTTTAGCATTCAATATTCCCTGATTCTTGACTTTCTAATGACATGAAAATGTTTTACCTGATGACAACCAGTTTTGTTCAAAGAATAATGTCTTTACATGACAGTTGTCTATTCTGTGCATTGTGTCAGTCTTTTGTCATCAGAAATAAATGTAAAATTCTCTTTTCTATTAGGAAAAATAGGTTTGTACATTGAATCTTCAAACATCATGCAATGATTAACTTTACTGAGATGTTTTCTTTGCTTGACAGTTGGTTTTGGCCTCTTTTCAGAAAAAAATATTTTCTCCTGATGAATATGTGTCAATCTTAGGCATAGCAGTTTCTGAGATATTTTTCTTTTACTGCTTACTGGATTTGTACACTGTCAATAAAGTGACCATCCTGGTTTTCTATTTTGATTGTAAACTGCATTTGTTCATTTGCAATTTTAAAAGAGGAAAGCAAATGTCAGTGCCCAAATATACTTTTATAATTATATTATTGTAACAGTCAAGAATACAGTTTTTTCTCATTCTTTATTATTTCCAACATGTTGATTTCTATGCAATATAATATGAACATTCTATTTATTACTTTGTATTGTTTGTTACTTGTTAAAAATTCTTCATATTTAATAAATACTAAAAGCAAAATGTCTTCAGGATTTTGCATCAAATAGATTTACAGCAATGTAGTAGAATTTTCATGAAAGGAAATGAAAAATTCTTCTAGGTTAGTCACTATTCATAGTTAGATCAACAGACATGTTCTTTTATTAGTGACTATGCAAAAGAACCCAAAAATATTTATCAAGAAAATTAAGAACTTTTTTTTACATTTAAAGAGTGAATACAGAGTCTCACGGGAAAAGCAATTTGCTCAATTTCATTTGCAGAATCATCTAGGTACATAATTTCTGTACTTGCCCAGTCATTTGATGAAAGGAATATACTTACCTGGAGATTCTCTAAGATGTTAAGAAAAAAAAAATGAAAAAATTTCATAAGGTGTGAGAAACAAATATCAAAAACCAAATTTCCTTTTAAATTTAAATTTTTACAATTGAAAAAGTAGAAGGTAATTGGGTTTGTGAAAATAAGTTATGAAGGAACAACCTACTCTGACAGATTGAATAAAGTCTTTGTTAGGGAAACTCCCTGAAATATTACCAACTATTACTGACACCTGAAAAAGGTTGGAGTGTAAAATGGCCAAAATGCTGTGATAATAACAACCAAGATGAGTACATTGGTCTGAATAAATCAGTGTGTAATAAGGATTGTTACTCAAAACTTAAAATATAAATTGTCAAAGATTTACCAATGAAAACACAAAGGTTATTAAAACTGTTGGAATTGACCTACATCCAAGGCCATTTATAAAATATGTATATTATATAGATGGCCTTGTATATATTGCATTTCATTTTTAGAATATAAAAAATATATTTTAAACACTTTTTAAAAATTTTATATTACTGAAAAATCAGGCTGAGTGGCTAGAACATTTGCTGTGTAACCATGAGATTCTGTTTTGAATCTCACCATGGTTGATTTGTCAGGAAGGTGACTTCCTGATGTTATTGGTTGTGGAAGTGATCCCAGCATGCAGCACCTTTGGAAAGAGCCTAAAAAACCATACCATCAGTTGCCCCAAGCCTTGTGAGTGAAATTGGTCAGACTACTATTTGGGAGTCATCAATGGTTGTGCTAGCACAAAAGTCACAAGTCATCATGCCCAAGGGTTTGAGCATTCTTGTTTAGTTCAGACTCTGTTGATCATGCCAGATAATGTGCTCTCTCCCAGAAACTGTAACTAAGATCTGCTCAGCATAGTTGCAGTATAAACCACAGGTGGGCTCTGTGAGTGTTCAGCACACACAAAAATGTGCCTGAGCAGGCGTCTGCAACAGGGATTGGCTAGCCGCCCTAGCAGACAGGTATTGTTGGATACAAGTGGCCAGCTGTTACCTATCACTGAAAATATAAATGTTTTTGATTAAGTTATGTTACACAGCCATGGAATTTTTTATTTTTTTATAACAATGTTCAAAGCCCAAGAGTCACTCAAGATAAAAGTTTACAGACTCAGAGGTAAGGGGTACAGTTTATGAGTATATGTGGGGAAGATAACATTTAACCCTGGATTTGAACAGATAAAGATTGTAGTGATTAGTGAAGTATTCTCTTGGGAGTCATTTCTACAAAGTGGTGATTTGAGAGGAGAAACTCTTTGAGTGGAATTTACATCTCACTAATGGAATATGAAGTGATTGATGGTGGTTCACTGCACTACAGTGATTTTTTAAGCATAAGTTAGATATGGCACAAGGCCAAAAGTATAGAGCACCCAGTGAGGATTAAACTCACTACTCAGTCATAACCGATCTAACAAGATAAGCTTGCTAGCCATTACACTATGTTGAATTGCCCAAATGATTTTCTAAGTGTAGCTTAGATGGGGCACAAGGCCAAACATGTGGAATATCCAGTAAGGATTGAATACTCAGTTGTAATTGATCGAGCAAGACAAACCATTGCACCACATCAAAGTGACCATACAATAATTTATTATGTATAATGAACACATATGTTTAATCTTGCACAGACAATAGTTGCATATTATTCATTGTGAACACAGTTAATTGTACAGACAAAATATCAAGTTACTTGTTTTTTTATCATATAATTTGTAGGGAAGTAAATTTGAATAACAGTTTTCAATTTATTGTTCACCTCATGAAATTAAGGCTGCTGCCCCAAAGTAACTGTGATTATAGGTTAACTGTAAAAGATGCCTTACACAGCGCTGTTTGCTTGAAAGTAAAGGCAAAATTTCCTGAGTAAATCAATAATCATTTTCATTAATATTGATTGGTATGTGTATTATTGCTTTTTAATGTGGATTTTCAAAGTCAAGTTTTCAGATAGTTCACCATCAAAATTTTTTCTTATTAACACAAAAAATCAGCACAGTAATAATCATTATTCCATAAGAGATAGAATATCTTTTATGTGCTGTGTCCTGTCAGGATGTGGGCGATCATGGCTCTCCACAACTTCCTACCCATTGCTCTAATCAATAATTGTTTTTTGTTATTCCTCCCAGTTTTCTGAGATAGAACATAAATGATGATAATAATAGATTAAAAAAAAAACTTATATATTAAATGTATATCAGCAGGAAATTATTGAACTGTAATAATTGTAACAGATGTGTCTTCTTATATGGCTGGAAATTAAGAACCATTTGATTATTTTTGCTGATAGATCTAATCTTGTAATCAATATCCAAACCTACAGAAGATGCTAAAATTATAATTCAGCTAATATACGTGTGTGTAACCAATCTCAAAAAGATCTATAATAATATTAATTATTTCACATTCATTTGGTTTTTGAGAATTCTTCCAACAAATCCTAAAAGAAACTGCCTATGTATATATTTATATGTGAACATACGTGTATATATGTCTGTGTTTGATTAACAATTTTGAGTCATTATCCATTACACCATCCACACATCCAAGCTTACAGCAGCTGATATTCCCAAGCAGTCACCTATCAATGTACTGCCAGGATCAATGTTACTTAACTTTGGTAATCCTACAGGAGCCAGTGCTTCAATGTGATGTGGCTGTAAGCTCTATATGTATGTCTGAGTGTATGCACATGCATGATATTATACGTATCAGATAAATTTATTATCATCTGAAGCAAGATAAAAATTATTAAATGTTTTGTTATTAGTTGAAATTAAAAATAGATAACTTATAGAATTTATTGCGAAAGAAATGATCTGTTGCCAGTTATTTAAAAAAAATCAACAGAATAGCTATAAGATTAACAAAGATATACTTACTTAGTCCCATCATGAATCAAAAACTATTAAGTGGTTTTGGCCTTTGATCAGTTGGGTGAAGGACAATCAGTATAATTCTTGGTCAAGTAGGAGTCCTGCTAGGGAAATAAACATTATAATATATCAGTTTTTATTATGTTTTCACAATGAAATTAGTATTGGTAAAATTTTCATTATATACTTTCTGCTTTTAATATCAATCTTCATTAAAAATATTGATAATGATTCATAGCATAGTAGTTATGTGCATGGAAAGTGAATTTGAATTCCAGCTGCCTCAGCTGTTGTGATTGCTTTCATGTAAATACCACTGGAAAGATATGAAACCATCTCTTCTACCCCAAACTTGTAGTTAATAGCAGGGTAGACTGGGATATTTAGCTCTGGTTGGTTCTCCAACAGAGCTGTCTACAGGATTAACATATACTAAATTAGTAAAATATCCCATATATTTTAATAAATTATTTTAATATTTAACATTAATGTAGACTCCTTTACATTCTATAACATTCAACAGTTTTTTATTTGTTGATTTGGATGACTTTTCTGCTGTTTCAATTTTAATATTAGCTGCAGAAGTTTTTAGTGCTTCTCAAAGAAGCATAAATATTATTTTCCATTCTCCAATATATCTTTTTTAATGTTGGATCACAAGTTCTCTATGTACGGGCTAGGGTGCCATTCTATTAATTTGGTGTCTTTCAAAACTTTTTTTTGGAAAGTCAGGCACCACTCTAAAAAAGAACTTACTATATTTGCTATGTTTATCTTTTGATATCATCATCAAATTGAATGGACCTATAATATTAATTCCAACAATACTAGCCTCTGAATATATAGATGAGCATTCATTACTTTGCAAAACTTACATAGTTCTCTTTGTGATGTTTACTTAAAAATGGCAGTTTGGCTGCTTTCACGTCTTTAGCCAATGATCTTAATATTCTGCATGTTTTCTCACTATTTACAGTCACAACACCCAGATTTTCTAAAATCTGTTTTTGTAACATTCTTAAAACTATTAATTCTTTTTCTCATTTTGCCAATGTTTTCAATTTCTTAGTTGATTGCTCACTGTTCAACATTTTTGCAGTTTACAAACTTATTCTCATCACTCAGTAACTTTACAAAGTCTTTCCCTTTTGAGATGATATCTTACCAACAAAACATAACAATCTTTATATATATATATATTTAAAATATATACAGTTGTATATAAATTCAGATATGGCTCTAATAATAATGACAAAAACAACATCAATTCACTTTCAATTAACATGACACATTTAGATCATTAGCATCCTACATAATTTATCTTTCCTTTCATTAACAGCAATAGATTTTCAAATATTTTTAATGTCCACTAATTCAAATTTAAATGCATGACATCATCAGTTATACTTTTTGTGTGCATAAAAATAGAGGTTTCTGAATAAATTTCTACATTTGCCTTTGATAAAGTTCCTCAAGGAATGAAACATGTTAACATGAAAAGTTTTCCTCTTGTCATTTCTTATATGCATTTGCAATTTGATGAATAATTCATGAATAGCATAATAAAGTATCACATCACCAAATAAGTCATTGGAAATATTTCTGATGAAAACAGATATTATCAACTGAAACTTACATGGCATATTTATCATATATGTATATCATAAAACCTTTATCAAAATTGGTTGTTTGATATTAATTTTGTTGTGAAAACATATTTTTATATCAGTGCTGATGCATATAAGGCTCTTCTTGATGACATAGTTTTTGGTGAGCAGACAATGTTCATTATTGTGAAGGGGAGAAAGAGCTGCTAATGTAGCTCAGCAAATGGCTGTCATGTGTCAGCACAAAAGAGGACAGTTGTCGTGGACAGGCACAGACATTAATAAATTAATCTACTGATGTTGGCAACTGGTCAGATCAAGAAAAATAACATAATAACCTCATTGAAACTTGTTAAAACCTCAACAACAGGTCATTATTTAGGATTATTGGTTTTGCTGTTAGTGCAACATTGAAGGAACAGGTGGCAGCTTAATTAGCCCATCAGGAAAGTTCACCTGCTAAAAACTGCATTGAAGAAAAACATGACCTTTAAAATTTAAACTTCTTTTGACAAAAGGAACAGTGCCAAAGTGCTTATTTGCTATGTGCACATCTCTTCCTCCTCCTCCTCCTCCTTAACAACTCTTACCACTTCAATAAAACTTTTAAAATTCAATCTCTCATCTGCATATGCAACAAAACCTCATTTAATAAAGTAATGTAATAATGACATCTGTAAAAATAATAGAAACCTCAAAATATTCTAAACATTAAGAAGAAACAAAGATTTCCATCAAGAAAAATCTCACCAACTCCTTTATAGGGAAAAAGTAAGAAGCCCCACCAAAATCTTTTCAAGAAGCAAAAACTTTAAATGATGATGCTGTAAGAATGATAAAAGCCATTCAAAGGCTTGTAAAGGAAGTTTTCAAAACTCTCTCTCATGCCATGAAGTGAGGTGAATATAAAAAGTATAATTCTTATAAATGTTCAAAAATGTTGTAAAAGTAATTTCTGGACAGTTTCCTCATGGATAAAGAAGAAAACTGACAAAAATCAGTGATGTGGTTCTATCTATGAATATTAAGAACATCACAGACAGAAAGAAGTCTTAAGGAAAATAGGAACAATAATGACAACTTATACTTACAATCAGAATGAGAAAGTTGAAATTTCTTGAACACATAATGAAGGAAGTGGGCCTATCTGTACTAATGATAATGAAAATTTTATTAGATTAGAATTTTAAAAAGTTAATTTCAATGATTATATGCCTTATTGACTCATTGTTTTTCTCTTAAAATTAGTGTGCAGATTATGAGTAACTTTTGATATTTAAATTCATATGATTCATATTCTTTTAAATAATATTTGTATAAATTTAAAGCATACATTTAAGAAAATCATGTGATAAATTATATGATTTTTATCTATAGTTAACCATTGTATTTGAAAGTTTTTTGAAAGTTTTTACATTTTGCCTCTAGGCAAGGGTTATCCCCATTTGGCTAAAGAAAAAACAAGCTTATTCAAATCCATGTCAACTTTGTTAATCACCTGGCCTTGCATGTTTTATGTAAATATGTATAATTTACATTTTAAAGCTAAATCTTAATTATTATTATGTTGAAAAAAGAACTTTACATAGATGTAAATTATAACATTTAACATCTGTCAGCTATATAAATCAAGTATAAATATATAAATTCAGAATAGAAAAAATATTACTTGTTATAATAAGAATGGGCAAACAACTAAATATAAAAATATCAGAAAAGAAACAAATAAGAAGAGAAATTTATATTTTGAAATATAATCATGGTATCTATTTCTTTAACCACTATATTAATTTTAGCTCAATCTAGCTTGATGCAAGAAATGGGTTTACCACTAGGCCAATGAGTTTGTATTCATATTCTCTTAAATGATTGCATGGGATAGGAGGACATGGATTATCATAAATGCACTGATTTGACTTAGAATTTAACCAAAATGACAAGAGATATCTGGTAATCTTCTTTGGCTTTGAACCAAAGTCTGAATTCCTTGCCATTCACTGATTTCCTTGTTAATCATTGTATTATTAAACATACTCTAATTACATACACACACACGCACATACACACACACTAAAGATATTAACTTCTTTAAAATGTTTAAAACATTTTGTTTAAACAGATTTTACTATTATAGATAATTGTGTTATGGCAGATTCATTTTAAATCTAATAGATAATTTCAACACCCCAGAAAAAAATGGTGAGAGAACTCCTAAACAAAGACTTTTTGCTTGAGCTCATATTTTGCTAACATATAGAACTGGAAAGATAATTCCTATTTTATTTCAATTTATTTACAAAAACCTCATTTGCCTATATTGTAATCATGCTTCTTCATTTTTTTTCTTTCAAGTATTAATGAACTGGATACAAGACAAACATGGATCTGTGTTTTATTATACTTGGAAAGAGTAAAATATCTATATTTTTGAAGACTGTTTTACCAACATATTTAAGATCTGAAAGACTTTTCAAGTTAGAAAATTTATACATTTATACATGATGCCAAATTTTATTATGAAACTGTTATTAATCAATTGATTCATTCATATGATATACCAAGTGAATTTTATCTTATTAGTTTTCATTAGAAATATTTCCAATAATTTATTTGGTGATGTGAGATTTTATTATACAATTTAAGTAGATATGTCATGGAAATAATTAATCAACACACTTAGAAGATTACAAATAAAGATAGATTAATATTTTCAGTTTGTAATTTTATTTACAGTGATGTTCACCCTGTACAAGGCTCTGGGCCACTCAAGATAGAGAGTTACAGAGTAAGAGTCACAGCTTATGCAGATATGTGGGGAAGATAATGGTTAACTTTAGATTTGAACAGGTTAAGATTGTAGTGATTGGGGAAGCAACCTCTTTGGAGTTGGTTCCACAAGGCAGTGGAGACTATTGCATGGTCCAGAGCCCATTCACAAAATGGCAGTACAATAGCCCCAATATTATGCTAATACAATAGCTTCATTTGAAGTTACTTAAAGATTTGGATCCCTGAATAACACCAAAACTCAGAAAACATTTGCCTTTCATTACCCTTGATGAAGAGGCAAATATGCAGAAGAAGACACAGGCCTGATCCCTCAAGTGTACATGTTTCGTCTACCTAGAAATCAAAGTAACAGAACTCCTCCTTGAACCAGAAACATCATACTGGGCTGAGACCTGAGGTACTGAGACAAGCTCACTCATATATGAGGCCTAAAAGACCCATTGGGAGAAATGAGTATGAGTGGATTTAATATTAATGGAGGAGTAAAGTTAATTGGACTGGAGATACATTTAGGGTTTGGTGGTGGTCATTTCTATCTAGTACCTGTGTTAACTGAGATTACTTAAGGAAATGACAGTATGGTACCAACTATTAAGTTTTTAACTTTGTATCAGTAAAGCTATCTCCTATCAAAATAAAGGTAAGTGGGAATTAAGGTTGGCCTTATTTCATAGAAAAAACTTAAAATTACTTGTATAAAAGATCAAATATCTTACATTTAAGTCTGGTGAATTTTTTGCTTGATATTTTGGCCAAAAGTTCAGGCTAGCCATGCTGCTCAAATTCAAGTGATAATCAACTTTTATGGTACCACCCCCGCCACCTCAAAGAAGGCCATTAACTTGGCAATGAAGGAATTGATTCAAGAACATACATTTTTTTTATATTTTACAAAAAAAGTTCATTTTTCACTTCAATAAATGCATCACTACTGACATGATGAATTTAGTTCAGCAAAATTCCATTTAATGAACTACCTGTGAATGAAAGAATTATTCTCAAATAACAATTCAGATTATTAAGTGATATGATTCCTTAACATAGATTAAAAGTGAAATTAAACAATGAAAGTGGGTCTGCTGAAAAGGGGAGGAGAGAAAAAATAAAAAATATTAAAATTTCAAACTAATTGTATCAAAAATACATGGCTTATATTTATGAAAGTCAAATTTTCTGCTTGGTATTTTGGCCAAAAGTTCAAGCTAGAACTGCTGCTTGAATTCAAGTGATAATCAACTTTTATGGCACAAATCCCCCCTCCCAATAGAGGGAGCCAAGAAAGGCCATTAACTTGGCAATGAAGCAATTGACTCAAGAGACAATAAAATTATAGTTCCTTTCAAGTTGATGTTGATGTCAAGATAAATGCTGACAATTATTGAAAATTATTAGATAATAGGTTTTTGAGTGTGACAGATTACAAACAAGAAACTTGAACAACTAAATTCATGTAAGACACTACTCCTTTACATTCTACAAAATTGTCTGTTGCCTGATGTAACAAAAAACGTTTGAAAAACACCAAAGTAATAGTATATTGTCTATCCAATAGAAAATCTATGATTCATAATTATAAAATATGTATATGAGAATGGAAAACAAAAATCAAGCAAAGAATTCTACAAAGCAATAAAAATTTGCTGTAAGGAAGCATGAATATATAGAAAAACAAATGAATGAAAGATTGATGTAAGATATAGACTATCAAAGAGATAATATTAACATGTAAAATAATAAAACAATATTTTATTCACTTATTACTGTGTTAATCAAATGTATGTTTCTGTGGCTATTATCCTTTGAATTTATATATAAAATATTGATGTTGCTCTTAATTTGCCTGCATAATAATACTGAAGACAACTTATTAAAAATATTTGTAATAAGAATAGATATTGAGTGCAGAAACCCAGCTGTTATATTTCTCATATGAATATAAGAATATTTTTAAATTTTACCAACATCAGTTGGTTAATACCAAGTTTATTGTGAAAACATTGACTGGAATAATAAAATCTGACATAAAATACCTGTGCATGTAGATGAGAAAAACCGTGTTCACAGCACCTGCATACCTGTATATTCACCCATTATGACTGAGAAGGTGTTTTATCAGTGTCTATATCAAGAATGTTTTCTCTATATAATTTGCTGTATATAATGATTTTGTTTTTTATGTCTATAATATTGTTTCTAAAATGACAAGTAATTGATATAAAAAAAAGAACATGCATCTTTTCACAAAATATATGAAGAAGATTTGTTAAGGCATTAATATTGTTGTTTTTGTTTTAATGTTATAAATTAATAAAGAAGTTATTCTATAGATATATTGGTAAAATAGCATAAATATATAAATACTATTTCTTTGGTATAAATATTGGTTGAAATTTATTGTCTCAATAGTTTAAAGATTGTCTTGTAATTTTAGTGTTTTAAAATATATCTTAAATTCCAAGGTAGAGTTTAATTTGAAAATATATGGCTTAAGATAAAAAGGTAGAAAAGAAATCACTATTTAAATTTTTTTTTCTCTTTTTATCAAAAATGATTTTTTATCTCTGTTTATGACAAATTTCTCTTTGTCTTATATAATTAGTTTTTATGTTCTGTATTAGGTGAAATCTTTCAGAAACTACTTCATATGACTGTACATATGTTATTACTGCTGTAGATTTAACATTGCAAGAATTTTATTAAATAATACTTGAATATGTCTAAGACATTTCTTAGCATATATTTATGCTTCTGTATATAAAAAACAGGATTTAAAGAAAATAAGAATGCCAATATTTTTGTTTATCTGTTTTATTATCTGATTATTTAGTATCCAATATTTGTGTATGTCTGTGTGTGTAACTTAAGTGTGCATTTGTAACCATATGTTTGGCATTTTTCATTGAATATATATTTATATATTTTGTGATGATATTTCAAAGACAGATTCAAGAGTAAATATAAAACAGAAATTGAATATAAGAGGGAAAATCTTCAAACCCCAACAGAGAAAAACAAATGCAATATTCTGAGAACAACAAATAAGGTTTTTATTCTTTTTCTTATAAACCAATCTGCAAAAATTATTCTTTTACTTTAATATTATTAAGGATGAGGATCCACATTATTTCAAATAATTTATCTTTTATAGTTTTGAAGAAATTGATGTGTGTCTGTGTATAAAATAATGAGTATCTTGAAAGATAATGCAGAAGATTTTATTAAAAGATCAATCTTAATTCTAATTTGTAACAGAAAATGAAGAGATTATTTCTTTTAAATAAATTATTATCACTAATTAAAAACAATTTTCATAAAATAGACAGTGATAAAATAAATCAATAACCTGCAGATGTTGATAGATAAAATTTAATGTGTGTTTTAAAATCAATTTAAATTTACATATGATTAAAACTGTTCTGTCACTTTTTCAATCTTCTCAACATTTTTCTTTCATTCTCTGATGACCATTACAAAAAATATCCTGACTCATTGAATGATTGGAATGGACTTAAAAAGACAGGTGGTGTTAGCAAAATTTATGGGCAATTTGTCATGGAAATATTAGTATTACTTGTTCCCCACTGGTAATGCCAAGTTTTATTAGTACAAAGATATTTTCTGGTAAATGATTTGTTAATAAAACTAAAAACAAACCTCTTTCTTATTCCCCTTTTTACACTCTCTTTTTCTATCCTTCTTGTTTTTAATTTGTATCACTCTCTCTCTCTCTCTCTCTCTCTTACTCAAACTCTTTCTCTTTCTTTCACAAATAGAAAAGTATGCTTAATTTTCTTTTTCAAGCTAACAAAATAAAGTCATGAACTCAAAAGTATATTGTCATTAAGAACTGAAAATTTTGAATTCTGAAAAATTTTCTTACTTTTATTTTTGTATTTGTGTTTTAGTTACAGAATGTTTGATTAATGCAATTTTATTAATTAATGACATAATATGCATATCATATGTAATGACAGCACCATTTAACTCTTTCAAGTCCCTGGGACATATATGTCCCACAGATGTTTTCAACATGTCCTGCAAGACATAATTGTCTCAAAAACACATTGATATGGGATAAAGTGGACATAGTATCCCATTGCTGTAGTTATAATAATACATTCAATAATATTATTTTTTAAGTCAAAGTCGTTTAGATATGTCTACTGAAACGAACAATAATATTTTTTGCTGTATACATCAGTTACATGAATGTGGACTTGAAAGTATATGCGTTATTAATTTGGTCAATACAAAATATTTAACAATATGTTTTGTGATCATACTTGTCTTGAGAATTCATTGAAACCTTTGACAAAAAATTATTGACTTATTCTTCATGATTTCATGATTATTCAAGCTGAATTGCAATCTTCAGGTTCATTGACTAGCATTTATTTTACACCTTTTAATTTAGACTGTTTAAAATTGTTCATATAAACAAACAAGAAAGAAAGAAGCCAGTTTATGGACTTATCATAGATAGCTAAATACACAGAGGTTATCAGTTTTTCTTCTTATGAAAGAATTTGCATTTCATCCTGAAAAGGGCATTGAAAAGCAGTCATAAAGTTGAGAAGAGAGCAAGATTTAAGTGAAGATGAAAAAGTAGCTTCTTAGAATTCTAGACCCGTAATTATCTAACAATGCTGAAAAACTCTTTTGAAGCATAAGAGTTGAAGGTGGAAGAGAAATCTTGGTAGGGCCACAATTAATGCAACTATTGATCCATCTCATTCAAAGTTGTATCCCTAAAAGTGTGTGTAAAGAGAGAAAGGAGGAATGAAAGTGATAGGGATACTGATTCATTGGTTAACTTGAATGTCGAATTGATATTTCTTTCTCAAAATATTATAGCTTATGCTATAAGTGATTTTATCAATTTTCTTTCTCTTCTTATGATCTTTATTTTTTTTTAAACAAATGGCCAGTATCAGGAGAATACCAGAAATAAAAAGTAAAACATAGGTATTTTGGATAAAGAAAAATATTGATTTAAACTCTAAAGTTTTCATTCTTTCTAATAATCTTTATAGTTTCAATTATTTAAAGGACTTTTTTTTAGAATTTATGTGCCAATAATTAGCAAAAATTGGAGGGGAAAGTTAATTTGAATAAAGGAGACATAAAATAGAAATGCCAAAAGAAATCCAGAAGAGACGACACAAAACAGAAGACCAAAGTACAGGAAAAGGAAAGACAGTAAGGATCTTCTATTTTATTATGGCATAAAAGAAGGTAACTTAGGACAGCAATTCAACAATGTTTGGTCTTTGAGTCAACACTTCCAGAGATTTGTTTGGTGACATAATAGGTATCACAAGTCTGTGTTTTTCTTCTTTCTATCTTCTGATAAATACCTCAATACTATCTTGTAGTTGCTACTATAATCCATCTGTTGATTCAGCAGCTTTATTTGTTCTGCAGGCAGACATTTCCTGTTTACTCATTCTCTTTCAGGCCTAATTTGAAAATCCTTAAATAATATCTGTCTCTGTTCACAGAAACACCAACATTGCTATGACCTTACCTCAGCCACATAACAAGGTAAAAATATGTTTTTAACAGGAGTTTCACAAACCTTTGTGCATGCTGAGAGTGTATTAGAATTTCTAAAGAAATATTAGCATAGATTACAGGAGACATTCTGCATTTCTTTAAAAACACCTTAAAATGAAATACTTTGTATTTTTTTAAAGTAAGAGATAAAATTTCAGTAGCTGCAGTGTATTTTATTTTATTTTGACAAACATAAGCACTTAACTATACAAAAATATCATACAACAGCATCATATTTTGTTTTTGTCAATAAAACTACAACCTGCCTTAATTAAAGCTTTACAAATTCTTAACATTCTTTCCAACAATTTTTGAGTAAAAGTAGATAGCAGACCTTTGCAAGCATTCTACAACCACTGAAAAAGTATTCTCTTCAAACTCTCATATTCAATTCATCTCATACTAATTCAATGGAAGAGGTCAGGAGATAGAGACAGCCAAGTCATAATTTCCAAATTTTTGTTCCTTTTTTTTGACTCGGGGTAATTTTGAAATAATTTAGAAGTATTTTGGATCATTGTTGTTAAAATATTAATTTTTTCCATTTATGCATAATCCAGATTGTATAGCATGTCTTTGAAAAATCAAACGATAATACTTTTTTTCATGATTTCCATATTATTATTATTATTATTATTGGCACATATTACAGTTTCCAATCTTTTAAGATAAGTTGGAATTAGATTTTTGATTTTATCAAAGTTCATTTTATTCCATTCAATATTATTCCAGTTTTTGAGGAATTGTAAAATTTCTCTCATGCAAAATCATCTTTAGTTCCACTTTAATAGATATTCAAGTATGCTGCAAACTGTAGATTAAAATGACCATTCAAATATTTTGATTTGTTATCCTTTCACCATGTTTGTGTAGGTTTTTGACATGCATTTAAGATAACTGCCAAATGTTAGAATAGCTAAATATTTCCCATTCTTGATTTTCTTGCAAATAATTTTAGATTTTCTTTAAAGATTTTTTGGTATTGATCAACATTCATTTTTCCATTTATTTGACCACAGCCTTTGGTACTTATACCCCTCCCAGATATCAGGGATCTGCTTCCATGCTTTACATTTGGTATGGTAAAACTTTCTTGTTTTATTCCATGACAAACAAAACAAGCCTTTTCTTAATTTCTTGTATCTGGGGCACATTACTTTTGCTTTGCTATCCGTGATCCTGGTTTACTGACAACAGAACCATTTGATTTCAACTTATTTAGTACCAATCTTAAAGTATGATTTGACATTTTTAGAGCTGAGCATATATTCTTGCATGACTTGGCTCCATTGTGCACATTGTGTAAAGAGGCATAAAAAGTCATAATGGACTGAATGTTTATACTTTTGTCCTTATTATAATCTTTAAAATGTTAACTAAAACTATATTGTTTTCAAGTTCACATTAATATTGTAATGTAAATAATTAACACAGGCACTATAATTTTATGAAAATCTCTTGGCACTGGATTGAAGTAAAAATTGTTTCTACAATCTAAATTTGATGCAATGACTGAACACTTGAAATAGAACTTAAAACTTATACTTCACAATTGATCTATGCCAAAAAAGAATGTTATCATTTTACAGTTTGTTTGTAAAGAGAGCAACTAAAAGAAAAAGAAATCTTGAATTCTGGCAGCTTATTGTGCTGTAAAGCAGGATCTGTCTTTTGTTGTTCTTAGAGTAGATAATAACCACAAGTTGATAACTCATAAAATTAGTTTAATTGACCAGCATATGTCTTTTGTTTTCCGGTGATATATCTGGAAATAATGTTTAAAAAAGTTTCTAAAACATACCTCATGATTTCTTTGCTTGTTCTAGTCCAGCTGAGTTGTATGCCTCATATTGAATAGATGCATAAAGGACTACCAAGTTTAAATAGACCGCTTTTCATTAGTCAACTAAAACTTCTAATGCTCTACCTGTGAATAATATAAAAAGAGATCTAAAAGAAATCTCATAAATTCTATTTTAAGCTTTTTACAAGTGGTCACATTTTTTTGTATAATACATTGGTGTACTGTATTGAAGGTTATTTTGAGTGTATTTTGGTTAGAATAATTAATGGACTTTATTCCCAAGTAAAATAGACAATTTATGACTTTTCTTGATTACTTTAAAACTCTGAGTCTTTTATCCAAAGTACGATGTATGAAATACGATTCTACCAATGTTCTGATTTGGGAATTTTCACATCTTGAAATCAACTTACAAAATCAACTTAGCAAATATTTTGGATGGACCACATTAATTGCTTTTTCAATTTACATTTTTATATGATAGGAAACAAATTTAAAGACCACACAAATGATTTTTATATTGAAACTTTCAATTTAAAAGTCAGATAAAACTATCTATAAAAAGTATTATGCACATGGTTTCTAATGAGAGGTCAAACATTTTTTTTATATCAAGCATTAAATTCTTAACAAAATCTTTTGTCATAGCACATCTTAGTAGATAAAAAATTAAAAAGAATAATTTGAGAAAATATTACTTTCAATATTAAGTGATAAAGGATAATTATTGCAAGAATGGTTATACAACTGTCACTGTTTTAATCTTATGCATAACAGATACAAGCACAGAAAGAATGGAATTTGAATATGTCTTCAAAAACGTTGAAGTAATCAAATAAAAAAACACAATGTGGAAGAGAAAACATTTAGAAATTAACCATATAATATTCATATATCACTTCATAGTTTCTCTTTATTCCTTGTGATATCTTTTTTCATTTATTTAGTAGTTAAAGGCTTAGTAAATACTTTTACACAAAAAGTATATGAAAATTTTAAAAAAGCTACTATAAAAATTTTGTCTTTTGAAGTAAAATTTAAAACCATAAAATTCATCAAATTTACACTGATACACAAAAAAACATTTAAACTTTAGAATTGACAAATGCATTCATTTAATATGTTTTTTTTTTCAAAACAAATTTTTCCTTGAATGATATTTTTTAATATAAATTTTATGGAAAATGGGAACAAAAAGGATACTTATATTTAGTATCAGAAAGAGGCACTTAACATTTCTGATAACTTAATGAGAAAAGAGGGCTTGGAGAATTTGACACTCCCAGGACATAGAAGGCAATAAGGGCAGAGGGAAATAGTAAGTAGCCTACTTTAACAAGCTTGTGTAAATGGATGGTAGGACAGGGATGAGGAAGGATAGTAAAAAGACACAGCACATAAAAGAAGTAGGATGTCCCATCAATTTTCTAAGGCAGTTTCAGTTTTGAATTAGGATTTTTGATTTTGAAAAATTTATTTACAAATAATTTTTTTTTAATTCAAAGAAATTAGATGCATTTTTTATTTTATTTTTCATTTCTCAGTTTTTTTTGTTTTCTTTTTTTAAGCATTTCACCCCTAGCAAGGTGTGGGGGGGTGTCACTAGCATGCAAGGGAATGCAGAGAGTCAAGGTCAAAGAAAAGAGGGGTGTTTGAGGAAAGGATAAAGAGAAGGGCAGGGATCAAGATCAAGGCATCAGAAGATGTCGATTGACATTACATTTAAATTTTTGAAGATTATAGTTATCAGGGAAGCAAGTAAGAGGAAGGACATTCCACTATCAGGAAGTGTAATAGAAGAAACTGTTGGAGTAGAAGAAGCAATTACATTTAACTGTTTTAACAGTAAAAGAGTGGGACCAAGATGCCAACCTAGTAGCATGCTTAAATTCATGGCTGGGGTTCCAGTGAAAATAACTTATCAGAACACTTTCCATGAAAATATTTGTAGAAAAGACAGAGGGAAGCCACATCACACCTGTGAGAAAGTGAGTGTGGTTGAGATGCCAGGACAGGAACTATCACATTGCATATCATTGCGGTAGATGTAGCTATTGATTCAATGTTATTAAATTTTGGTTGATTTCATTTTTTATTTAAAAGGTAAAACTTTTGTCTTCATATTTCTACTTAATTTTTATTAGTTTTAAATGTTTTTCTTTCTTCCAATTTTTCTTCATATTTTAAATGTAAATCAAACAAAAAGTAAATCTACCCTTCCATTCTCTTTAATAGGTTGAGTCATTAACAATTTCCATTTTGGGAACCAATTGTAATGATGGATCTATCATCCTAATTAACTGTTTCTTAAATATATCATAACAGGTTATGAAAAAGGTAGTGAATTGACAAGGATAAATCTCTACAACTGATCCAAAAAGCTGAACTCCATTGGGAGAAAGGTAATGTTGTGTGTGTCTGGGATTATCAGGGTATTATTCATTTAGAATTCTTAAAATGCAATGAAACAATAATGCATATTTATGCATCTAGCAGCTGCAATATATCCATGATGCTTTGGTTGAAAAACATCCAGTGCTCTTCAATAGGCAAAATGTTCTGCTTTTTGACAACACAAGGCCACATACAGTAAGAATAACACAGAAAAAAATGGAACATGGTTAGCTTATTGTTGTGGTAGGATCCACCTAATCTGCATAGGTGACTACCGACTATATAAATAATGGTTGGTACCGGAAGACGGGGAGGGGAATACAGAGATCCAGCTAGAGACTCTGCCTGACTGCGACTTAGTCAACACATTCTCCAGGAACGTCTTCCCAGAAATATACAGAAATACTATATGTAAATATTGTGTACACTTTCTTGTTATAATACATTCTTGTTCTAAGTACATTTTGTGTTGCATTATTATTCCATGCATTAGTCAAGATTCAACAATGAGTCAAGACTCAACACTTATTTTAGCTCATCTGCCATTTTCACTTGACTTTGCATCAACCAATTATTACCTTTTTGGATTGCTGCAAAATGCTTTGAAGGAGAAAACTTTCTCTCATGAAAATCAAATTCAAGAGTTCATTGAAAACATTATACATAAAACATGAGGAAGTTTATGCAAAAACTATTGAAGAGTTGCCTGATAAGTGACATTATTGCAAATAATGTTAAATATATAATCGAATAAAACATAATTGTACTTTATTATATTAGTTTTTGAAGAATAAAGTTGATAAATAAAAAGGGAAATTATTTATGATTCATCCTAATAGAAAATGAGAAGAAATGTCTTCTCTCTATTTTACAATTTTCTTTTTCTATAGTATTATTATCATCTTACAGTTTCTTTTTATAATTGATAGTAATCAATCTTCATTGATAGTTCTCCTACCAAATAACTTAACATGTAGTATGTTAAAGTAAAATCTATCTTACATATTTGTAAGTCTACCATTTGCCCATGTTTTGAATATTGTTGCCACATCTGGTCTGGCACTCCTGCTATATATTTAGAGATCCTTGATAAAATCCGAAGAAGATTCTGCAATGTCTTGGATCCTGACCTGGCATCTCAACTGCAGTCATTTTCACATTGCTGTAACTTAGTTTCCCTGTGCCTTTTCTATAAATACTTTCATGTTAATTGTTCTGATGAGCTTTCCTCTTTGGTACTAAGACTTTAGGAATTTAAGCACAGTACTAGATTAGTGACAAGATTTCATCATTTTACAGTTGAAATGGCTAGATATAACCATAAGTTCTAGGATAACATTTTTTCTCTTGCAATTCTCACTTGTGGAGCTCTCTTCCAGCCCCTTGCTTTCCAGTCAACTTTGATCTTCAACAATTTAAATGCAATATCAATCATTATCTTTTGCCCTCTTAATTCTTGTTCTTTTATTGTTCTCTTTCCTTAATGTTCTAGGCTAGCAGGTTTTCCTATCACACTTTTCACTTGTGAAACTCTCTTCTGGCTTCTTGCTTTCCAGTCATGTCAATTGCTATCTTCTGTTTTCTTAATTTCTGTTCTTTAATTGTTCCCACTCCTTAATAAGGCTTTTCTTTTTCTCACATTCTTCCCCACTCAGTAGCCCCTGCATCTTAGTGGCTTTGTTTCCTTGTTTGAGGTGAAATGATTAAAAAAAAGAAAAATTCTCTACATGTTTTTCTTTCTTTTTTTTTTTACAGACTTGAGTGTTTCATCTACGGTCCCAAAGAGATAAAGAATGAGAGCAAGCTGTATTAGGAACAGTATAACATCTTTATTCAATAGCTACTGTACAGTAAGAGATTAGTATATCTAAGAGACAGGAAGAGTCCACGAGGTAGCAGACATGAGTAGTCAATCACATACATAATGAGTGATAATACTGCAACAAATAGAAGTTGTATCCATGCTTCTGAAAGACACTTGATCAAAACAACATTAAGAAAAAACAATAGGATAGAAATTCTTTAGTTAACATAATTTACAAGAGCATTATCAATGAAACAATTTAAAAACAACCTTTAATATATATATATATATGTTCATCTGTCTGTATGTATATTTCTAATCATATACCTCTTAGAATAAATTTAAAATATGTCATTCACATTCTTCTTCATTAGGTGTTGTATCTCCTCAGGACATTGGTGATCATGGCTCTCCCTATTTTCCTGTCCTTTGTAACTCTTAATAAATTTCTCCTGTACCTTGTTCTACCATCCATTTACTCAAGCCCACTAAGTATGTTATATATTGTTTTCCCTTTGTCTCTCTTGCCTTCAATTTGTCCTGTAAGTATCAGATTTTTCAAGCAAAGTTTTTCTGTTCCTTAATATTCTGCTTAGTTTTTGGAATGCATCTTTTGCTATTGCAATGCACCTTTGGATTTAAGTGTTGCACATTATATCATCTGTTAAAACAATTTCCACATATTTAAATTTTTGTACTTGTTTAGCAACCATGCATTCTGTATTCTTGCAATTGATATTTAATCTTTTCTTCTTGCTTTCCTTCCTTACACTCTGTAGGAGTTTTTGTAATTTCTTTCTGTATCTGCTATCAACACTGTGTCATCTGTATATCTTATGTTGCTAAGATTGTGGCCACCAAATAATGAATCCTGGTAGGACTTACAATTCTCCCAGAATTGCCTCACTGTTGAACAAGTCCAGTAAGAAAACACATTGTTGCTTTGTAAAAACACTTTCTATTTTTGTATATCTGCTGAACACATTTTCTATCCATATGCAAGTGGTTTGCTACCAGTATAAGTTCTTGATAATTCTAATATCCTTCCCAAATATGTCAAGGTTGCTAAGCAGCTTGAACAGATCTTTGTGGCATACTTTATTGAATGCCTTTGCATAATCTATAAAGCACAGGTACATGTCCTTCAGCATCTGTATTGGTTTTCTGATAACATTCTGTGCAAAAATATTGTGTCCCTTGTTTCTGTGTCTTTGATGTAGCCTCACTGTTCTAGCGTTATTTCCAGCCTAATTCCTATATTTCTGAGATGAGGTATTATGTACAGTATTTACATTAGTCGGACTATTGTCCTCATCTTTGTCGCCATATTTGTCACAACGTTTCGGCCATTGTACGCTCCAACCTTCTTCAGGTGGTTGGAATTTCCAAATGAACCCTGTGCCATGTGTCCTCAAGGACACATGGCACTGTGGATAAAGGCATTAGTTAGATCCAGTGACAGGACCCAAAGAGTGTGAGTTCAATACCCAGTGGAGAACTTTCAGAGGGAAAATTCGCAGGAGATAACTGATAACTGACATCCATCAAACATGGCATGTGGAACTAGAACAGTCTACCCCAGTGAGCGAAATAAAGGGTTCAGTTTGAAATTCCAACCACCTGAAGAAGGCCGAAGCATACAACGGCCGAAACGTTGTGACAAATATGGCGACAAAGATGAGGACAATAGTCCGACTAATGTAAATACTACACATTCTAGTTGTTGACTCTGATAAGGAAAATATATTGAATCCCCCACCCCAAGCACTTTCCTAAAAAATCCCAATGCAATTTTCTTACGCAGAGATTTGTCTTTCATTCCTACTTTAAGACACATAGGCAAAACACTTTGTAAAGTTTCCCACTTTGTCATATCATTAACACACACACACACACACACACATATATATATATATAGCTTTTAAGTACACAAATTATACTGGTAAATTATTTCCATAAACATAAATTTGAGAAAATTTAAAAAGCATTAATTCAAGAAAATATGTAGTGCACACAAACACACAAACAAACACACACACACACACACAAAAGTATATATATATATATATATATATATATATATATATATATATATACCTGAATTAACTTACCAAAACTAAAATTGGCCAACAAACCAGACAAAACATAACAACCCAAGCAGACTACACCCAAGGAAAAGACAAAAATAATAAGAATAGAAATAATAACAAAAATAGAAGAAACGTAACTTAACTTGAAAGGACACAAACAGCTCAATAACCCAGAAAGTAAATCTGATACCAAAAACACCCCCTGGGCTAGAGCAGAAATATAATCCAGTAATATCCAAAGACACTAATTACTCTGCCATGACTAAAAGTTCATGCAATGTGTGATCTTCAGATGATTCATATATATATATATATATATATATATATATATATATATATATATGATAAAAATATAGCTTTAAGGTATGCTCTATTTATTGGTGAATGTGATGAATATTAGAGATAGAGCTGATGTAATAATATATAAAGAAATAAGATTGTCAACACTTGGTGTTGACCTCAGTGTCCACATATCGATATATATATATATATATATATATATATATATATATATATATATATATATATATCAGTTTTCAAGCTGTTAACACAATATATATATATATATATATATATATATATATATATATTTATTATAATTTTTTCATATAGACAAAAACAATTTACTCACTACAAAGATGCAAAGATGCTCTACTATCAGTATTGAGCCCTCTTTTGAAAGAGGGCTCAATACTGATAGTAGAGCAATAATTATTTATTATAATGCTGTGAACGTTAGAATTTATATATTATTATTTTTGTTCTCATTACATTCGTATATATATATATATATATATATATATATATATATATATATATGAAGTCCTTTAAAATAAATAGATGTATTATGATTTTCTAGCTGGATATGAACATGACCATGGTGTTAAATATAAAGAACTTGACACACATGCATAAAAAATACATTGAAAAAGAAAGGGTAGCAGGAAAAATAGCAGACATTATCAGTTGTGGCTAAATAAATATAGTGGTATTCACAAACAACATCTGTTATGAAAAATTATTCATCCATTTTATTTCTAGAGTTGAACTTTTAGGATTAAATTTTGAACAGAAAAAAATCCATAAAACATTAATAAAAATAAACAATTTAAACAGAAAAATAATTAAAAAACAGTAAAAATGCCAAAGAGAATTCTCCATAAAAGATACAAGAACAAACAAAATTTCACTTAATAAAATATATATATTAAAAATAGCAAAAAAACAAAAAGTATGATATAAACTGAGTTGAAGTTTTCTTGTAAGACAAGATTTTTCATAACATTTTCTCTTGATCCTTTTCTGGAGTTCAGCCGGATCAGCAATGTTTAGGTCAGTTTTTAGCCTAAGCTACTTTTCTCTTTGCTTTCAAGTTTTGGTCCAGATGGTAAATATGTAACTTGTTTTGCTTGAATTCAGAAGATTTGGGGTCTTGTGCTGTCAATGTACAAGAGAAAATACTTTAATACTTTTTCCTTAGGGTAGCTCATTATTGAAACTAAGAAAAACACTTGTCATAGTTGGACAACTACTTTAAAGATGCAAAATAAACATGGTTTATACACAACAAATTTTAGTTAAGCTAGATTGTACAAATAAAATTAAGATATCTTTGGATCATGGAGATTGAATGCAATCTTTACATTGCTGTTATGATTCATGCTTAGAATTTTAAGAAATTCTTTTGGCAAAAGGGCTCAATAGAGCAATTTGAATGATATTTTATTTAATTCAATCATATACCAAAATGCAAAGATAAAAATAAGTTTTTGGCTTTCAGACAATGCAACATGTGTTTTGTAAACTGCATTAACCTTTATATTTTATGTTTTTATATCACAGTTTGGAGAGATCAAAGTAGGAATTCTTGTTTGGCTTTGTATCAAATTTACCTTTTATATAAATATTTTTATATATTTTTAAAGAAGGAGAATAATATATAGACATTAAACTGTCTATATATTATTCTCTTTCTTTAAAAATATATAAAAATATTTATATAAAAGGTAAATTTGATACAAAGCCAGCAAAGAATTCCTACTTTGATCTCTTGAGGTTAAAAAAACTTATTCAGTTTACAACTTCCATCACAATAGTTAAATTTGATGAGTCAGTGAGGGTCATATAAAAATGACATATTTGTATTAAAAGTAAGTTGAGTACAATACTCTCACCCTATCCAAATTAACCTCTTGTTTTGCTGTTGGGGTTTCAGCTTAAAATTCTTTTTCATGACATTGGCAATCATGACTCTATAAAACTTTCTGTTCCTTGTAGCTCGAAGCAATGCTTAACACTTTACCATTCTTCCTTGTACCCACTTGGCCATAGATTATCACAAACTCATTAACTAGGTTACTTGCAGTTTCTTGCTGCCTCTCCTACCTTTAGTATCTCAGTAAGTGTTAAATTTTCCAAGCCCTCTTTCTTAACTATGAGTCACAGAAATTTCAATTGTCTCTTTTTGATTTTATGCATAATTGTCTTTTAGTTTCCATTTTCTTTAAAACTTCCTTGTTGTGCACATGTTGAACCTATGATATTCTTAAGATCCATTGGTAGAAGTGCATCTTTGTTGCTTCAAGTCTCCTCTTCCTCTGTAAGGAAATTGTCCAGCATTCATTGCTATATAGTTGGATAGATATTGGGCAGCAGGTCAGCACTTTTTACTTTGTTACTAATAATTTTTTCTGTTTTGACATATTGTTTATTTTCTATTTTTTGCCATTTCAATAGCATTCAGGTAATAAAGATAGCTTTTCTTGTTCCAGTGTCTTGAACAAGGCCACACTGTTCTTGTTCTATTTCCACTCTAATTATGAAACAAGCTCTATTAATTAGAATTCTAATAAGTTATGTGAGTTATTAAACTGCTGGTCCAATAAAGTGGATTTAAATATATAATCAATACTAATAAACACATATGTACAGACGTAATCCTTAAAATGTTAAATGTAATTTAAAAGTAACAACACTCTTTGCATATATTTGCAGCATGACTTTATCATTTAATATATATATATATTATAAATTAACTGATTTAAAATATGGTTTCTTTGCTACACAGGAATTACCATGTTTCAAAAACCGAAGCTAAAAACTTCAAATTTTATTATATAATTAAATCAAAAGCATTAGTTCTGTTTCATCCTCAAGCGAATTTTGGAATAACTTATTTTTAAATTTACTGAGTTTTAAATGCACATATAATTCATATTTATTGTTTCCAAGGATACAGAGAAATCCAATCATTTAGACAGGGGCAGTAGTGTGTTCATTTTTATTAACTATTGTTGTATCAATTATGAGTTACGTTCACAAAAGAGGTTAAGTTTAGGGAGGGTAGGGGTGCATTTTTCAATTAATTTGTGACATCCGTTCAACACGTCATCTGTTTTTTTTATTAACAACAAAAAGTTTTCCGGCATTTTTTCAATTAAATTCATACTTTTATACTTAGATATTAAAGCTTTGTTTTTGAAGCATGGTAATTCCTGTATAGTGAAGAAACCATATTTTAAATCAGTTACTTTATAATATTCATGCTCTGTAAAATTACATTGAGCACTGTTTTGTAAAAATATCAATAAGAACACCGGATTATATATCTTACTGTTCTTTCTTTTTATTATAATATATATATATATATATATATATATATATATATATATATATATATATATATATATATATATATATATATATATATATTTGTGAAATCCTTCTTTCATGCACATCTTAATTAAGAACATTATAAAAAAATGCATAACACCAATTGACAATAGCAAAAAAATTAGATTAATTACTTATTATAAAAAATTTAAAACCTCTAACATATAATTAAATATAATAATTAACTTCCTAGAACAAAATTAAATAGGGCAAATATTATTTACAAATTTAAATGCCCATTAAGGAATTGTATTCCCTCCTCAAGAACACATGGCACTGTGGATAGGCATTGTTTAGATCCAGTGACAGGACTCAAAGAGTGTGAGTTCAATACCGGGTAAAAGCAGTGGAGAACTTTCAGAGGGAAAAATTAACAGGAGATAACTGATAACTGACATCCATTAAACATGGCACGTGGAACTAGAACAGTTTACCCCAGTGAGCGAAATAAAGGGTTCAGTTTGACATTCCAACCACCTGAAGAAGGCCGGAGCATACAACAACCGAAACGTTGTAATAAATATGGCGACAAAGATGAGGACAATAGTTCAAATAATGTAAATAATTTTATAAAACATCCATACAACAAACTATTTCTTATTTTAACAGTTAAAATATAATATGTATGGCTATTAAATAATAATAATGTGCTTATGTAAGTCAAACAAAGAATGAATGTATAAATCACATGATATACTTTGACCAATGGGCAAACATAAAGAACTGACAATTTCAGTCTGTTCATGTTTTCCGTTCATATGTCACTTAAATTTGATATATTTTTCTCAGATTCATAAATCGAGCAATTTTTGATTTTGTTGAAATTGAACAAAATGGCTACTAAATCTTTTGATGTTGAAGTTCACTTTGAAAAATATATGTCACATGAATGTGTGTTTGAGATGCACAGAAGATTTTATGAAGATGATGTGTAACATGGTGATTGCTGATGCATGTTAAGAACTGGTGAAAATATTCCAAAAATCAAGTCAGTTGTTCAAAATGATTGATGAATCAACATTAGAATGATTGCAGAAATAATCTCCATAGATGTTTTGTTCAATTTCACCAGAAATTACAAATTGATGCACTATTTGAGTTTTAAACTGAGCATTTTTATGACATATCACATAAACATGTCTCCCTCAAGTAATGCATAACAGAAAACTGAAGATAAACAGATTTAAAATTTTAGGGGTTCTTTATTAAAGAATGGAAGTAATAATAAATTGTAATAACAAGGTCTTGAAATTTGTACTATTGTTTTTTTTTAAAAAGGAACCAGGCATTCATTTTCTTCTTTCTGTTTTTGCATTATCTCCCTTTCATCATAAAAAATTCTCTCTTTTTTAACAGTGGGTTAAAAAAAAAACTCCATTTTATAAAAATTCAAATATAAGCCTAAATTGTTTACATTAATATAACTGTAAATTTGTGCATAAAAATGTTTGACAGGTTTATTGTAATTTAGGACAAATGAAATCAAGGAAAGAAAGGAAACCAATAATTAGTAGAATTTCACTTACTCATTTGCTTTTAGTGATATTAAAGCTAACACATATGTTTGTATAGGAAGTGCTAACTCTTTTATAAGAAAAATTCACCAAAGAGTAAGAGATATGTGAACTATACTCTTGAAATTTAACAATTTCATTAAAATATTTTCCATTTTGATTCTGCTTTTCCATTGACCAAATATCACATTTTGTTGAAAAAGATAATATCATCAAATCTGCCTTTTTTCATTTTTACTTTTACTTTCTTCATCATACAGGATCCAAACAGGAGAAAGCAGGAATATTCTTATCTTGTTGTAAAAATGTGTATTCGGTTTGTTTTATTTCCTTTCTTAAATCAAAGGAAAATACATTCAAATTTTACACTTTCTCCTCTTGTGCAAATTTTAGGTTAACATGTACAACTCAATAGTATTATTCTACTGAATTTACTTATAATAACCTGTGATAATTAGCATTAGTTAAGGAGAAATATTCTTATATATGTTTTAATAATATCAACTTTTTAATTGGTCATGAGAAAACTGGATCTATTTGGAAAAGACATTAGAAGAATCCAGAACTCATACTGGTAGCAACTACTTGCTTACGGGTAGAAAAGAAATTGAGTAGAGAGACAAACATAGAGAGGGGCATAAGACAAGGATGTATTTGCTCTCCAGAGTTATTCAACCTCTACAGCAAGGATATCCTAAAGGAACTGGAGACCCTATCAGGATTTATTATTGGTGAGCTTAATGTTAACAATATGTAGATGACACTATTTTGATGACTGACTTGTTAAGGAAACTGAAAAATCTCCTAGAGAGGGTAGTAGAGGAAAGTGAGAAAAAAGGACAAACCATCAACTGCAAGAAGATAGAAAGTATGGTCATCAGCAAGCAAACAAACCCAAAATATAAGTTACAAAGTGAAGATGTTAAAATTAAGCAGGTGCAGAAGTTTAAATATCTTGGATAAGCTTTTTAACAGAGGGTAGAAAATGTAATGCTGAGATTCAAACACATATTGGACTAGGAAAATAAGCATTCCAAAGCTAAAGAAAGTGCTGAGAAATGGAAAAAAAATTGTTAGAAACAAAGAAAAGAGTGCTGGATTGCTATGTGATATCCATCCTGTTATATGGCAGTGAATGCTGGACAATCTCCTCACATACGAGGAAAAACTAGAGGCAGCAGAACTGTGGTTCTACAGAAGGATACTGAGATTTCCATGGGCAAAATGAGTAAGCAACAAGGAAGTCTGAAAGAAAATGGTAATGGAAAGAACATTTATACTTAGAATCAGGAAAAGAAATTATTTAGGCACATAATGAGGAAGGAGGGCTTGGAAAACTTAATCCTCACATGACATGATGAGGGCAAGAGAGATAGGCAAAGGCAGCAAACCTGTTGAATTTATGTGAATGGATGGCAGAATTGTGGAGAGCTTTAGCAACAGAAGAAAAACTGCTAAGGGCCAGAAGGGATAGAAAGTCATAGAGTACACCATTGTTGCCTATGTTCTGAAGGGATACACAGCACACAGCAGAAGGAGACAAAGAATCATTAAGATCCAAATTTTGTATTTTTTTTTCTATCAGGAATCATGTAATGATACTTAGAATTTTTGCTCTCTTTGTCTTTTTTTCTCTCTCTCTCTCTCTCTTGATATATATATATATATATATATATATATATATATATATATATATACAAACAAATTCTTTTCTCGTTGTCAATTCAAGGATCAGCTCAAAAGCACCTTGATGAGGACAGAAATTGATCCAGTTAATTGGGAAAGGAAGCTGCAGAAAGAACCAATTGGAGAAGAGCAGTCCACAAAAAACATCCTTTGAGAACATCAGAAGACAAATAAAACAGACGAAGAGAGCCGAAAGAGAAGCCAGAGCTCTCCACCCCCTGAACCATCCTACTTTAACATGCCGTGACTGAAGATGTCTCTTCAGATCCAACATAGGGGGCTTATTTCATACAGAAGGAAATGTTGATGTGTACCTCAATACTCAGCAACAAGTTCCACAACAACGATGATTCATGTAAAAACTGCTGTCATTTTTTGTTATAAATTTAAGGAAAAATTTAAAATATGGTAACTCAGTATTAATATTAAAGTGTGATGAAGAAAATTATAGAAACCGTTGCATAAAAATTATCAATGAAAAATGATGATTTGCATGCATATGCATGTGTATAAATGTATGTGTGTGTGAGAGAGAAATAATATATACACATGCTCATATTGTATTATGATAATACTTGTGAATGGCAATTCACTGCATTGTGCACTTTTTAATTCATGAGTTTTGCATGTATGTAGTTGTATAAATATTGCTGTTTATATATTTCTGTACTTGCAGGTATTTCTTGATAACGCACACACATATATCTGTGTGTGTGTGTGTGTGTGTGTGTGTGTGTGTGCGTGCATATGTATGCTATATATGTTATATTTTAATCTCAAACATAGAAGTTGCTTTTGTAAGAAATAAGGAGGGTATGAGTTAATATGCATAAGAATGATAAACTCAATGGAAAATCACTTTCATGAAAAATAATCTTGCTCTATAATGGCTGTCTTATTTCTTATTTGAAGAAAATTTTATATATTTCTTTTTAAAGATTATAATATCATTATTCCTACTTATTGTTTCCATTAATTGAATATTACTGTGTACTACTGTAGTTCTTGTCTTATGTTTATAAACAAAGGTTGTGACAATTGTTAGAGACATTGTCATAAAATTCCTAGATTTATATTCCATTTGTGATTTTCTGTTCCATTGTTTTCATTTTTTTTAATACTATGTTCTTTCAGATGTAGATGATTCTGGTTTCCCACAGATTCCTTTTCTTTGTTATCTGTGAATTACTGTGCATTCTTGGGAAAGATGGTGTATTGGTTTCCTGTTGCCTTCTCCATAATTTGGAATTCAGAATTTTCCTTCTCTTTGACTGGTTTTGCTACCAAAGACTAAAAAGTCCAGTCTAGCCTGCAATTTAACTCAGAGCTAAAGTCTACTTTTTTTAGCAAGTCAATATTATTGCTATTATTTTTCTTTGCTCTTTTCATTTTAATGAAAAGAATAACTTGTAATTTGTAAAAATGGAAACAAAATGATTTCATCACAATATCTTGTATCTTGTTGCATAAATTCTACAGAATAAGCCTTTGAAATATTTGAAAACTTGGTGGAATTTTGGATGCAGCACAAATGATACTACATGTGTTGCATTCAAAATTCCATCATGTAAATAGCACTTCAGAAAAAGATTAGAATGAATATTCTGATCTTATCCCTTAACTCTCAATCTGCAATTTATCTCTATCATGTATTATAGAATCATTCTGTCATGTTGCACTTTTAGGTTTGAAATTGCCATGTCAATTTTATCAGTTATTCAATTATTTTTATTTCTTAATTTATAGTTTATGAAAAGAATTATTCATAAATCGTTTTCTTTTTCTCATTATTTACATTATTTGGACTATTGTCCTCATCTTTGTTGCCATATTTATTACAACGTTTCGGCCTTCTTTTTTCTTTTCTATTTATTAATCATAAATTCTATCATTACTGTTCACATAATATAATTATGCTTTTAACTAATAATTGACATATTTATCAGTCAGTTTACTTAAGATGATACATTAATATCTCAGTCAATCTAATGGCTACAAAAATATTTTTATTATGGCTTGTTTTAGAAACTTAATGATAATTACTCTTACAATAGAAAAAAGATGCATTCATTAACATAAAAAGTTTTATTGATAATAAATATTTTCTACTTAATATTTGTTACATACATTGAATACTATGAAACTTCAAATATTAATTATCTCTTGTTAATCAAATATTTTATATTGTGATGATCTTTAAACTGACATCTGTTCATAATGCCTCTCTCTCTTATATTCATATATATATATATATATATATATATATATATATATATATATATATATATATTATATATATGTATATATATATATATATGTATATATATATATTTTAAATAGAGAGAAAATGAAATAAAATTGTTTAAGTCTAAATCAAAGACTTTTCAGTTGGTTATTCAAGAGTTACCCTATGCTATCAATGCAAACTTCCTTGCTCATACCGAAAAGGACATGCAACCCATAATGGTTCATATACTGTGTTCAAATTAACCATCAGCATAAAAATGTCTAAAGTTATGTACACAATGCTATTTATAACCCAACTTTTTTTTTAGGGTCAGAGTCTTGAGGTTGTTGATACATTTGTCTATCTTGGAAGATGGTAAACCTGCAAATGTTATCATGAAACATGAGAGTACATGAAGAAAAAGTCACTTCAGAATGTCTTCAAAATTTTTTCTGTATGTCATGTATGTAAAGACCTATGCAAGTGTGGGGTTGGTTCGCAAAATCATTTGCAGGTCGATGGCCACTCAGTTCAATGTTGAAGTAATGGCCTTTTTTTGCAAAGGAGTGGCAGTTATATAAAATTAGTTTTTCTGTGATCAATTCAGTCATTCTGAGTTAACCTTCAATAAGTATTTAATGTTTTTACTTCTATTTTAATAATAATAATAATAATAATAATAATAATAATCATAATCATAATCATAATAATATATATATATATATATATATATATATATATAACTCTTCAAGGATATAGATAGATATGTAAAGTTAGCAAGTATGAAAACTATTTGAGGAATTTATTAGTTTTGAAAATCTAACATTGTATGATATCAAAAGACATGAAGCATGAGACTGAATGTAAAAAATGAATGACAGCTGGAAGGATCATGCTTTAATAAAGACAATAATGATTACCTGAATATTGTTAGTATTTTCTACTGACATTAAGTGGAAAGATTATATTGAATCAATTGCTAATTCTGGTTTTTCTTACTAGAATTTATCTTACACATTTATAAGTTGACCATTTGTTTATGCACTGAATACTGCATCTCACATCTGTTCTGGTGCTTCTACTCTCTATTTAGAGATACTTGATAAAATCTAATGAAGAATCTACAATGTTATCAGTATTGACCTGGCATCCTGGCTTCAGTCCCTTTACCACTGCAATAATTTATCTTTCCTCTGCCTTTTCTATAAATATTTTCATGTTATTTGTTTTGATAAGCTTTCCTCTTTGATATTTCAACTTTACAAGCTTAGTACTAGATTGGCAGCTAGGTCTCATTATTTTATTTTTGAAATTGCTAGATGTAATCATAAGTTGTAGTTGTTTTCTCACACTTCCAAGTTCTTGCTTTCCATTTCAATGCAATGTCTTCTTAATTCATGTTCTATTCTTCTTCTCTCTCCTTAATAATGTTTTTCTTTTTCATTTTCTTTTACACTCAGTAACCCCTTGCATCTTAGTGGCTTCATTGTTTTGATTGGGGTGAAATGATTAAAAGAATAATCACAGATAGTAAAACTGAGTCATTCAACACTTCTGTTCTTGACAGGCAAGTCTCCAGCATTTAAAAATTGTCACTGCATGGTCTTCTTTTCTCACTTGCAGTTCATTTTCCCCATGCACTTGCATTTAGTGCTTATAAAATCTATAGACTACTACATTTGCTCAAATAGCTATTGATTTTCTAAGCTGTTTTTGCATCTAAACATGAATGTATTTCAAGATGTACTTATCTCATTGTACACATATGTGTGTATATATATATATGTATATATATATATATATATATGTGCATATTTACATATGTGTGTATATACATATGTGTGCATATTTACATATGTGTGTATATACATATGTGTGCATTTATATATGTCTGTATATAGATATGTTTGTATACAGATATGTGTGCATATACATATGTGTGTATATAGATATTCTTATTTACATATTCTTCGGAATTTTTCTTCTGTATACTTGAAATTTCCACATATGTTGAGAGCACTGTGGCAAGCTTTTCATTCTCTATCGTATTTGTTGCAAGCAAAATTCATTCAAACAAAGCAGAGAACTTTTCCCCAAAAATATTAATAATGTGTTTTAAAATGCCAAACCATTTTTCCAATTCTAAGAAAAGATTTTCTAACAAAGGAAAAGGGTATAATTATAAAATATTCTGAATTTCTCAAGAATTTTATAAGGACTACATTTTTAAAAGAAAGGAAATAAAGAAAAACATAACAAAGGACAAATTTCTTGAGAAGTTCAAAAACAATCTTGAAATTCTCCTTTGAACAAAAAGATTCTTATGAATATTCTACTCACAGAACAGTTCCATAGAATTAGGTGCTATATTACTCTAACAAAGAAAAGAAAATATCCACAATGATTTCATAAACTTGGAAGCAGTCTTAAAAGAAATGTAATTCCTGACAACAGTTTGGTACTTCTGATTATCTTTTTAAACAAAATATTCTATTTTTCTGTTGCAACAATACAAAGATCACTTAATTTTAATATTTTATAAACACATAATTCTTGTAAATGCAATAATGACATCAATTTATTCATTGACATATTTTCAAAAACACTATATTTAATTAATTTTTGTGTTTATAAAATATCTAATGTAATTTTTATTTATTTGTTTGAATTATAGAGTGAATAAAAATCCAATGTTATGCATTACTGCTGTTAATTAAAAATTAGCTGACAATGCATGAAGTAACCATCATCTTAAATGGGAATTTCATCTTGTAATTTAATCATACAATATATTTCTGTAAAATATTTGTAAAAAATGGAAGGACAAATTTTCTTTTCAATTTATTGTCATAGAATAATTCTTTATTTGAATGCAGATATTATTAAACAGTAACATCAGTCATATCATTTGAAAGGAAGATGAAAGCAACTGAAGAAGGTTTTAAAGATGTCTTGAACCATCTAAAACAATTATTCTTTTACTCTATTACATTGATAAGCTGTTTAAGTAGTGTAGAATGAAAGAACAATTGGTTCATTTCAGACTCAAATTGGCACATGTTTTGATTTATGAACAACTATATTTGTCTTGGAAAAATCTTTATCATCAAATTCTCAATCTGCTCATGTATTTTTGATGACAAATATCCTTACTCATATTTTTTAGCAATTGTTGTTTATGCTGAATTGTTGTGTTCTAAAATAATTTATATTAACATTTTTATTCATATTTCCACAATATGATACCCTTTATGTGTGTCTATTCATTTCTTTCAGAAAATGATATTCCCTTTAAGGTAATTACCAAAAAATGACTACAAAATACAATAAGAGGAGAATCTGGGTGATTTCTCTAGGTCAGGTAAAGTTTTAACAGTCAGTATGCAAGAAAATATTGTGTATATGTAATGGTCAACTGATGAGCATTTAATATAATAATTTAGATATTTCATATGAAAGAATTTTACACATACTAGTTGAACAGATATGTGTACTTTGGTAAGTTGATGGTGTGTGTGTCTGTGTACAAAGATAGGGGAGGAAAGATAGAAAGGAGGAATAGAAAGAAGAGAAACTGTATATGCATTTTAGAATATATATTCCCACAAGAAGGACATTTTCAAATGATTATGTATATATTTTTCTCTTGTTTCCCTTCTTTTTTCTATCTTTGCACACACACGTGCACACACACACATACCACCATCTTACCAAAGGACACATATTGGTTCAACTATCATGTGTATAATTCTTTCATCTGAATATTAAATGAATACTAATCAGTTGACCATTGCATATACACAATATTTTCTTGTATAGTGACTGTTAAAACTTTACCTGACCTAAAGATATCATACAGACTCACCTCTTATTGTTCTTTCAGAAGAGAATAGGTTTAACCAAAAGTTATATATATATATATATATATATATATATATATATATATATATATGTGTGTGTGTGTGTGTGTGTGTGTGTGTGTGTTTGTGTTTGTGCTTGTGGAAGTGAAAATAGATGTAAATGGAACAAAAGATAATTATAAATATTTAATGAAACATTTATTTATTGTGTCATCTAAAATCTACTGAAAGAATAAATTAATTTGGTTCATTACACATTTTGCTGGCAATTTTAATCAAAAGAGAGAACAGCAAGACTTTTTCTGGAAATGTTTTCAGGACATTTTCTGCTCATGACAGATGCAGTTTCTCTTAGTTTTGGGTTAGGGGTTATTTATTTATTTTAATTTGATTTTGTATTATTTTTTCTTTTTTTCTTCAACATCCAGACTTTAAGAAAAGAAACGCAGAAACACACTGGCAAGAGGAGTATACATTTGTTGTAGAATGCCACCTTGAAATTTACGATTTCCTTAATGACATATCACTACTGACATGTGTTTAAAACATGTGCAACAACATACATGTGCATATATATATGTATGTATGTATATATATATATATATATATATATATATATATATATGTGTGTGTGTGTGTACACTTTTGTTGATTGCATAATACACACAGATACATGCACATACATATTAGAAGGTGCTGAAAAGTTCTTGGTCTGTCACATTTTAGGAAATGTGACAAAACATCCACTCTCTTTTGGAAAGACTTCTTACATGGGTTGAGAACTTTTCAGCACCCCCTCATAAATATCCATTAAAATGAATATTTGCACATTCATATTTGTATATATCTTTTCTCCAGCTTTGTTTATATCAATGTACTCTCTCTCTCTTGTGATATACATAAATAAATGTCTCAAATGAATTTGATCACTAGTTATTTTCTTCATCTATGCGCCATGTCCCTTCAGGACACAGCACAAAAAACATGGCGATCATAACTCTCTACAACTTCCAATCCTTTGTAGCTCTTACTAGTACTTGTTTTTTAACTATTCTTCCTTTTGCCTGTCCTGCCATGCATTTACACAAGCTTCTTAAGTAGGTTAGTTGTTGTTTATCTCTACTTCTCAATATGTTCTGTGTCAAATTCTTTCAGCTCTCTTTTCATATTTTCTCTCAAAATTTCAACCATCTATCTCTGATTCTATAAGTGTCTTTTTGTTTCCATTTTTCTTAAAACTTCCTTGTTGCTCACATGCCCTGTTCATGGTATTATCACCATGCTTCTATAGAGTGACATCTCTCTTGCTTTAAGCATCCTCATTATCTGTGAGGAAATTGTCCAACATTCTCTGCCACATACAATGATTGATGTTACATAGCAGTTCAGCACTCTTTTCTTTACTTTTAAGAAAATTTTCCTGTTTATTTTGTAGATTATAAAGTACTTGTTTTCTTCCCTAATTTTTTAGACAGCACAGATTACAGAAAGGGTTTCTTAGTTACTTCCTCAGGAAATGAAAAATATGACTGAAATCCTGAAGATTATAGGCTGTAAGATGAATGTCTGCCATTTGAATAACCAAAATTATAGTATGAAGAAAAGGCTCCAAACTACAGAAACATGGTGTAATATTCATAATTATTTATCCTTTACTTTATTGTTTTATAATGAGATGTGGACAATACATCAATGACAATTCTTCTTGTAAATGGTAAATACCACTTTGCTTGAAAATATTTCCTGATTATGTTTCACCATATTAAGTTATTATTATGATTACTTTTATTTGTTTATATTAATATACATTAATTAAACATTATCTGTCATCATCATCAAAGTTTATTTTCATACAAAGCGTTATAACAGAGCTTGTCATTCAAAGTGAAATTAACGAAGTCATTATTAATATTGTCAAAGCTGGTAAAGTTATTATTGAATTTATTATGAATGAGTGATTTGTTACTTTGATTAATGACAAAAATTCAAGTTTTATAAGTTGTTTCACTGTTTTTATATCCAGGAATCAGCTAAAAGTATCAGAGTAGATGTGAATCAATTTGTAATTTATTTCTTTTTCCAGATTTCTCTTGCACTAGTCAATTATAATCAGTCAGGCATTTTCAATCTTAAAATGTTTTCAATTTCATTTTTGATGCTTCAACATGTTGGTCTAAAATTGAGAGCTTATTCATTTTTATATTGCATTGCTTCTATTCTACAACTTTTATTTTAATTTTGTTAATTTTATATTTCCTTCTTATATTTCCTTAAAGACACACAACATATAATTATATATTTTGAAAATGATGCAAGCAAACATTGAAATGTTAGCAAAATGTACTGCCCTTTTTTCTTTCTTACTCAAAGTATTTTGTATTTTCTTTTTTTTGGTAAAATTATCGTCTTTATTGAACAAAGTAACTAATAATAACAAAACAAAAGTCATTGAAACAAAGTAAGTTCAGACCAGTGATGACAATTCCAGAACAACGTAACTATAAACAATTTTTTCTATCCTCTGCCAGCCGCTATGATGGAGAAAGCATTACCTCAAACCGTCGCCAGTGAGACACGCTGCAAGAGCCACTGAAAACAATAATCTTAAACAAATAGACTGTTTTCCTTGAATAAGTGGATCATGATTATCTGCTTAATTTATTACTTTCCAGTCAGTTTAAGTTAATGAATGAATAAGTAATGATATAACAGTTTGAAAAATAAAGTATCAGCAATTGAAAAGTAAAACCACTTTTCCTGTTCAGAGCAAACTTTATGTCTATAAGCAAATAGAATTTATGATTAAATGCAGTTGATCATAAAATGAACAATGATCACAATAAATTCACCAATAAATATAGAAGGAGACAATGAGGAATAAATTCTGCCAAGGGGTTAAATTATTGCAGACAAATGTTTGACATACTACAGAAACTAAAGACTCAAGTTCTAACTAGAGCATTACAAAACTTAAGGATTCTTGATATTTATAAATTGCAGCTTCATATTTCAATTATCGGCAAATATACATAATAATAAAATTTTCCTAATATGGATAGTCTGCTTGCCATCTAGCATTTTTGTCTTGAAAATCAGCATTGGAATCTAGTTTTAAACACAACTAATGAAACTCTTAAAGTCAAAAGAAGCCAAAAGTCTTGAAGCATATCTTAACTCCCATAATTTATTTTTTTTGTTTTGTCCTTACTTGTAAGCTACTCAACTGATTCAAATAGTTACCCAAGCTTGTTTTAGCAAGTGCTAAACATGTTAAAATAGCCAAAATGTTTTCTTTCACCAGCTGACATTGAAGCACAAAACACAACTTTTACTATTTATTGCTTTTTGCACTTCTAAAATCTGCAATGCTCAAGAAGTGTACAAATTTCTATTTATAATTTGGGTAACTGGTTTAACATTGTTTTTGATGTGAATGACTCAAAAGAAAAAGCAACAAATTGTTCTGCATAGATCTTCACTAACCCAATATGTTAACGTTGCATAGAGAGCAAATAAATATATCTTGATTGCTTACAAAAGCAATTATTTATACTTTCTTTTCACTTCTGTTTCTTCTGTCCTTTCTTCACAAATATTTTTATTTCACTGGAAATATAAGTGAATAGCATTCATAAACAGGAAAGCTTAGGATGGATGCTTTTTATACATTTACGTTTGATAAAGAAATTGATACAATTTGTTGCAGATTGCATTGGTTTAAGATTTGGGTCAAAGTATATTATTTTATTTATCCTGGAAGTTGTGTGTTTGATTTTTAGAATCTCACATGATGCCAAAGGCTACATTGCATCAACTCACATGTGCAAAAACCA